>JAWNOA010000074.1:0-173570 GCA_035046345.1 Drosophila birchii | reverse complement strand
GCTTCCTGTTTCTGCGTACGGGTTCGGTTTCAGGAATCATACTCGACGATCCCAGCCTCGGCAAGACCAGCTAGGAAAAACTTAACCTTGGCCGCCATAAACTTAAGTACTACGTATTAATGCGTACGAGTTCGGTTTCAAGAACCATTTTCAACGATCCCAGCCTCCGCAAGACTTGAATGCTACCTGTTAATGCGTACGAGCTCGGTTTCAGGACCCATACTCAACGATCCCAGGCTCCGCAAGACCAGCTTGCAAGATCTTAACCTTGACCCTCCTAGACTTGAATGCTACCTGTTAATGCGTACGAGATCGGTTTCAGAACCCATTCTCAACGACCCCAGTCTCCGCAAAATCAGCTAGCAAGATCTTGACTTTGGCCCTCCTAGACTTGAATGCTTCCTGTTTCTGCGTACGGGTTCGGTTTCAGGAATCATACTCGACGATCCCAGCCTCGGCAAGACCAGCTGGGAAAAACTTAACCTTGGCCGCCATAAACTTAAGTACTACGTATTAATGCGTACGAGTTCGGTTTCAAGAACCATTCTCAACGATCCCAGCCTCCGCAAGACTTGAATGCTACCTGTTAATGCGTACGAGCTCGGTTTCAGGACCCATTCTCAACGATCCCAGGCTCCGCACGACCAGCTTGCAAGATCTTAACCTTGGCACTCCTAGACTTGAATGCTTCCTGTTTCTGCGTACGAGATCGGTTTCAGAACCCATTCTCAACGACTCCAGTCTCCGCAAAATCAGCTAGCAAGATCTTGACCTTGGCCCTCCTAGACTTGAATGCTTCCTGTTTCTGCGTACGGGTTCGGTTTCAGGAATCATACTCGACGATCCCAGCCTCGGCAAGACCAGCTAGAAAAAACTTAACCTTGGCCACCATAAACTTAAGTACGACGTATTAATGCGTACGAGTTCGGTTTCAAGAACCATTCTCAACGATCCCAGCCTCCGCAAGAGTTGAATGCTACCTGTTAATGCGTACGAGCTCGGTTTCAGAACCCATTCTCAACGATCCCAGTCTCCGCAAAATCGGATAGCAAGATCTTGACCTTGTCCCTTCTAGACTTGAATGCTTCCTGTTTCTGCGTACGGGTTCGGTTTCAGGAATCATACTCGACGATACCAGCCTCGGCAAGACCAGCTAGGAAAAACTTAACTTTGGCCGCCATAAACTTAAGTACTACGTATTAATGCGTACGAGTTCGGTTTCAAGAACCATTCTCAACGATCCCAGCCTCCGCAAGACTTGAATGCTACCTGTTAATGCGTACGAGCTCGGTTTCAGAACCCATTCTTAACGATCCCAGTCTCCGCAAAATCAGCTAGCAAGATCTTGACCTTGACCCTTACAGACTTGAATGCTTCCTGTTACTGCGTACGAGTTTGGTTTCAGGAACCGTACTCGACGATCCCGGCCTCCGCAAGATCAGCTAGCTAGATTTTAACCTTGGCCCTTCTTGACTTGAATGGTACCTCTTACTGCGTACGAGTTCGGTTTCAGGAACCATACTCGACGATACCAGCCTCCTAGACTTGAATGCTACCTCTTACTGCGTACGAGTTCGGTTTCAGGAACCATACTCGACGATACCGCAAAATCAGCTAGCAATATCTTAACCTTCGCCCTCCTACACTAGATGGGTACCTGTTACTGCGTACGGGTTCGGTTTCAGGAATCATACTCGACGATCACAGACTAGGCAAGACCAGCTAGCAAGAGCTTAACCTTTTCGCTCCAAGAGTTGAATGCTACCTGTAAAAGCGTACGAGCTCGATTTCAGAACCCATTCTCAACGGTCCCAGCCTCTGCAAGACATGAATGCTACCTGTTAATGCGTACGAGCTCGGTTTCAGGAACCATTCTCAACGATCCCAGGCTCCGCAAGACCAGCTTGCAAGATCTTAACCTTGGCACTCCTAGACTTGAATGCTACCTGTTAATGCGTACGAGCTCAGTTTCAGAACCCATTCTCAACGATCCCAGTCTCCGCAAAATCAGCTAGCAAGATCTTGACCTTGACCCTTACAGACTTGAATGCTTCCTGTTACTGCGTACGAGTTTGGTTTCAGGAACCGTACTCGACGATCCCGGCCTCCTCAAGATCGGCTAGCAAGATTTTAACCTTGGCCCTCCTTGACTTGAATGGTACCTGTTATTGCGTACGGGTTCGGTTTCAAGAATCATACTCGACGATCACAGACTAGGCAAGACCAGCTAGCAAGAGCTTAACCTTTTCGCTCCAAGAGTTGAATGCTACCTGTAAAAGCGTACGAGCTCGGTTTCAGAACCCATTCTCAACGGTCCCAGCCTCTGCAAGACATGAATGCTACCTGTTAATGCGTACGAGCTCGGTTTCAGGAACCATTCTCAACGATCCCAGGCTCCGCAAGACCAGCTTGCAAGATCTTAACCTTGGCACTCCTAGACTTGAATGCTACCTGTTAATGCGTACGAGCTCAGTTTCAGAACCCATTCTCAACGATCCCAGTCTCCGCAAAATCAGCTAGCAAGATCTTGACCTTGACCCTTACAGACTTGAATGCTTCCTGTTACTGCGTACGAGTTTGGTTTCAGGAACCGTACTCGACGATCCCGGCCTCCGCAAGATCAGCTAGCTAGATTTTAACCTTGGCCCTCCTTGACTTGAATGGTACCTCTTACTGCGTACGAGTTCGGTTTCAGGAACCATACTAGACGATACCAGCCTCCTAGACTTGAATGCTACCTCTTACTGCGTACGAGTTCGGTTTCAGGAACCATACTCGACGATACCGCAAAATCAGCTAGCAATATCTTAACCTTCGCCCTCCTACACTAGATGGGTACCTGTTACTGCGTACGGGTTCGGTTTCAGGAATCATACTCGACGATCCCGGCCTCCGCAAGATCGGCTAGCAAGATTTTAACCTTGGCCCTCCTTGACTTGAATGGTACCTGTTACTGCTTACGGGTTCGGTTTCAGGAATCATACTCGACGATCACAGCCTAGGCAAGACCAGCTAGCAAGAGCTTAACCATGGCGCTCCTAGACTTGAATGCTACCTGTAAAAGCGTACGAGCTCGGTTTCAGAACCCATTCTCCGCAAAAGCAGCTAGCAAGATCTTAACCTTTTCCCATCTAGACTTGATTGGTACCTGTTAATGCGTACGATCTCGGTTTCAGAACTCATTCTCAACGATCCCAGTCTCCGCAAAATCAGCTAGCAAGATCTTGACCTTGACCCTTACAGACTTGAATGCTTCCTGTTTCTGCGAACGAGTTTGGTTTCAGGAACCGTACTCGACGATACCGGCCTCCGCAAGATCAGCTAGCTAGATTTTAACCTTGGCCCTCCTTGACTTGAATGTTACCTCTTACTGCGTACGAGTTCGGTTTCAGGAACCATACTCGACGATACCGCAAAATCAGCTTGCAATATCTTAACCTCCGCCCTCCTACACTAGATGGGTACCTGTTACTGCGTACGGGTTCGTTTCGGGAATCATACTCGACGATCCCGGCCTCCGCAAGATCGGCTAGCAAGATTTTAACCTTGGCCCTCCTTGACTTGAATGGTACCTGTTACTGCGTACGGGTTCGGTTTCAGGAATCATACTCGACGATCACAGCCTAGGCAAGACCAGCTAGCAAGAGCTTAACCTTGGCGCTCCTAGACTTGAATGCTACCTGTAAAAGCGTACGAGCTCGGTTTCAGAACCCATTCTCAACGACCCCAGTCTCCGCAAAATCAGCTAGCAAGATCTTGACCTTGTCCATTCTAGACTTGAATGCTTCCTGTTTCTGCGTACGGGTTCGGTTTCAGGAATCATACTAGACGATCCCAGCCTCGGCAAGACCAGCTAGGAAAAACTTAACTTTGGCCGCCATAAACTTAAGTACTACGTATTAATGCGTACGAGTTCGGTTTCAAGAACCATTCTCAACGATCCCAGCCTCCGCAAGACTTGAAAGCTACCTCTTAATGCGTACGAGCTCGGTTTCGGGAACCATTCTCAACGATCCCAGGCTCCGCAAGACCAGCTAGCAAGATCTTGACCTTGACCCTTACATACTGGAATGCTTCCTGTTTCTGCGTACGAGTTTGGTTTCAGGAACCGTAGTCGACGATCCCGGCCTCCGCAAGATCAGCTAGCTAGATTTTAACCTTGGCCCTTCTTGACTTGAATGGTACCTCTTACTGCGTACGAGTTCGGTTTCAGGAACCATACTCGACGATACCAGCCTCCTAGACTTGAATGCTACCTCTTACTGCGTACGAGTTCGGTTTCAGGAACCATACTCGACGATACCGCAAAATCAGCTAGCAATATCTTAACCTTCGCCCTCCTACACTAGATGGGTACCTGTTACTGCGTACGGGTTCGGTTTCAGGAATCATACTCGACGATCCCGGCCTCCGCAAGATCGGCTAGCAAGATTTTAACCTTGGCCCTCCTTGACTTGAATGGTACCTGTTATTGCGTACGGGTTCGGTTTCAGGAATCATACTCGACGATCACAGCCTAGGCAAGACCAGCTAGCAAGAGCTTAACCTTTTCGCTCCTAGAGTTTAATGCTACCTGTAAAAGCGTACGAGCTCGGTTTCAGAACCCATTCTCAACGGTCCCAGCCTCTGCAAGACATGAATGCTACCTGTTAATGCGTACGAGCTCGGTTTCAGGAACCATTCTCAACGATCCCAGGCTCCGCAAGACCAGCTTGCAAGATCTTAACCTTGGCACTCCTAGACTTCAATGCTACCTGTTAATGCGTACGAGCTCAGTTTCAGAACCCATTCTCAACGATCCCGGTCTCCGCAAAATCAGCTAGCAAGATCTTGACCTTGACCCTTACAGACTTGAATGCTTCCTGTTACTGCGTACGAGTTTGGTTTCAGGAACCGTACTCGACGATCCCGGCCTCCGCAAGATCGGCTAGAAAAATTTTAACCTTGGCCCTCCTTGACTTGAATGGTACTTGTTTCTGCTTACGGGTTCGGTTTCAGGAATCATACTAGACGATCACAGCCTAGGCAAGACCAGCTAGCAAGAGCTTAACCTTGGCGCTCCTAGACTTGAATGCTACCTGTAAAAGCGTACGAGCTCGGTTTCAGAACCCATTCTCAACGGTCCCAGCCTCTGCAAGACATGAATGCTACCTGTTAATGCGTACGAGCTCGGTTTCAGGAACCATTCTCAACGATCCCAGGCTCCGCAAGACCAGCTTGCAAGATCTTAACCTTGGCACTCCTAGACTTGAATGCTACCTGTTAATGCGTACGAGCTCAGTTTCAGAACCCATTCTCAACGATCCCAGTCTCCGCAAAATCAGCTAGCAAGATCTTGACCTTGACCCTTACAGACTTGAATGCTTCCTGTTACTGCGTACGAGTTTGGTTTCAGGAACCGTACTCGACGATCCCGGCCTCCGCAAGATCAGCTAGCTAGATTTTAACCTTGGCCCTCCTTGACTTGAATGGTACCTCTTACTGCGTACGAGTTCGGTTTCAGGAACCATACTCGACGATACCAGCCTCCTAGACTTGAATGCTACCTCTTACTGCGTACGAGTTCGGTTTCAGGAACCATACTCGACGATACCGCAAAATCAGCTAGCAATATCTTAACCTTCGCCCTCCTACACTAGATGGGTACCTGTTACTGCGTACGGGTTCGGTTTCAGGAATCATACTCGACGATCACAGCCTAGGCAAGACCAGCTAGCAAGAGCTTAACCATGGCGCTCCTAGACTTGAATGCTACCTGTAAAAGCGTACGAGCTCGGTTTCAGAACCCATTCTCCGCAAAATCAGCTAGCAAGATCTTAACCTTTTCCCATCTAGACTTGATTGGTACCTGTTAATGCGTACGATCTCGGTTTCAGAACTCATTCTCAACGATCCCAGTCTCCGCAAAATCAGCTAGCAAGATCTTGACCTTGACCCTTACAGACTTGAATGCTTCCTGTTTCTGCGAACGAGTTTGGTTTCAGGAACCGTACTCGACGATACCGGCCTCCGCAAGATCAGCTAGCTAGATTTTAACCTTGGCCCTCCTTGACTTGAATGTTACCTCTTACTGCGTACGAGTTCGGTTTCAGGAACCATACTCGACGATACCGCAAAATCAGCTTGCAATATCTTAACCTCCGCCCTCCTACACTAGATGGGTACCTGTTACTGCGTACGGGTTCGGTTTCGGGAATCATACTCGACGATCCCGGCCTCCGCAAGATCGGCTAGCAAGATTTTAACCTTGGCCCGCCTTGACTTGAATGGTACCTGTTACTGCGTACGGGTTCGGTTTCAGGAATCATACTCGACGATCACAGCCTAGGCAAGACCAGCTAGCAAGAGCTTAACCTTGGCGCTCCTAGACTTGAATGCTACCTGTAAAAGCGTACGAGCTCGGTTTCAGAACCCATTCTCAACGACCCCAGTCTCCGCAAAATCAGCTAGCAAGATCTTGACCTTGTCCATTCTAGACTTGAATGCTTCCTGTTTCTGCGTACGGGTTCGGTTTCAGGAATCATACTCGACGATCCCAGCCTCGGCAAGACCAGCTAGGAAAAACTTAACTTTGGCCGCCATAAACTTAAGTACTACGTATTAATGCGTACGAGTTCGGTTTCAAGAACCATTCTCAACGATCCCAGCCTCCGCAAGACTTGAAAGCTACCTCTTAACGCGTACGAGCTCGGTTTCGGGAACCATTCTCAACGATCCCAGGCTCCGCAAGACCAGCTAGCAAGATCTTGACCTTGACCCTTACATACTGGAATGCTTCCTGTTTCTGCGTACGAGTTTGGTTTCAGGAACCGTAGTCGACGATCCCGGCCTCCGCAAGATCAGCTAGCTAGATTTTAACCTTGGCCCTTCTTGACTTGAATGGTACCTCTTACTGCGTACGAGTTCGGTTTCAGGAACCATACTCGACGATACCAGCCTCCTAGACTTGAATGCTACCTCTTACTGCGTACGAGTTCGGTTTCAGGAACCATACTCGACGATACCGCAAAATCAGCTAGCAATATCTTAACCTTCGCCCTCCTACACTAGATGGGTACCTGTTACTGCGTACGGGTTCGGTTTCAGGAATCATACTCGACGATCCCGGCCTCCGCAAGATCGGCTAGCAAGATTTTAACCTTGGCCCTCCTTGACTTGAATGGTACCTGTTACTGCTTACGGGTTCGGTTTCAGGAATCATACTCGACGATCACAGCCTAGGCAAGACCAGCTAGCAAGAGCTTAACCATGGCGCTCCTAGACTTGAATGCTACCTGTAAAAGCGTACGAGCTCGGTTTCAGAACCCATTCTCCGCAAAATCAGCTAGCAAGATCTTAACCTTTTCCCATCTAGACTTGATTGGTACCTGTTAATGCGTACGATCTCGGTTTCAGAACTCATTCTCAACGATCCCAGTCTCCGCAAAATCAGCTAGCAAGATCTTGACCTTGACCCTTACAGACTTGAATGCTTCCTGTTTCTGCGAACGAGTTTGGTTTCAGGAACCGTACTCGACGATACCGGCCTCCGCAAGATCAGCTAGCTAGATTTTAACCTTGGCCCTCCTTGACTTGAATGTTACCTCTTACTGCGTACGAGTTCGGTTTCAGGAACCATACTCGACGATACCGCAAAATCAGCTTGCAATATCTTAACCTCCGCCCTCCTACACTAGATGGGTACCTGTTACTGCGTACGGGTTCGGTTTCGGGAATCATACTCGACGATCCCGGCCTCCGCAAGATCGGCTAGCAAGATTTTAACCTTGGCCCTCCTTGACTTGAATGGTACCTGTTACTGCGTACGGGTTCGGTTTCAGGAATCATACTCGACGATCACAGCCTAGGCAAGACCAGCTAGCAAGAGCTTAACCTTGGCGCTCCTAGACTTGAATGCTACCTGTAAAAGCGTACGAGCTCGGTTTCAGAACCCATTCTCAACGACCCCAGTCTCCGCAAAATCAGCTAGCAAGATCTTGACCTTGTCCATTCTAGACTTGAATGCTTCCTGTTTCTGCGTACGGGTTCGGTTTCAGGAATCATACTCGACGATCCCAGCCTCGGCAAGACCAGCTAGGAAAAACTTAACTTTGGCCGCCATAAACTTAAGTACTACGTATTAATGCGTACGAGTTCGGTTTCAAGAACCATTCTCAACGATCCCAGCCTCCGCAAGACTTGAAAGCTACCTCTTAATGCGTACGAGCTCGGTTTCGGGAACCATTCTCAACGATCCCAGGCTCCGCAAGACCAGCTAGCAAGATCTTGACCTTGACCCTTACATACTGGAATGCTTCCTGTTTCTGCGTACGAGTTTGGTTTCAGGAACCGTAGTCGACGATCCCGGCCTCCGCAAGATCAGCTAGCTAGATTTTAACCTTGGCCCTTCTTGACTTGAATGGTACCTCTTACTGCGTACGAGTTCGGTTTCAGGAACCATACTCGACGATACCAGCCTCCTAGACTTGAATGCTACCTCTTACTGCGTACGAGTTCGGTTTCAGGAACCATACTCGACGATACCGCAAAATCAGCTAGCAATATCTTAACCTTCGCCCTCCTACACTAGATGGGTACCTGTTACTGCGTACGGGTTCGGTTTCAGGAATCATACTCGACGATCCCGGCCTCCGCAAGATCGGCTAGCAAGATTTTAACCTTGGCCCTCCTTGACTTGAATGGTACCTGTTATTGCGTACGGGTTCGGTTTCAGGAATCATACTCGACGATCACAGCCTAGGCAAGACCAGCTAGCAAGAGCTTAACCTTTTCGCTCCTAGAGTTTAATGCTACCTGTAAAAGCGTACGAGCTCGGTTTCAGAACCCATTCTCAACGGTCCCAGCCTCTGCAAGACATGAATGCTACCTGTTAATGCGTACGAGCTCGGTTTCAGGAACCATTCTCAACGATCCCAGGCTCCGCAAGACCAGCTTGCAAGATCTTAACCTTGGCACTCCTAGACTTCAATGCTACCTGTTAATGCGTACGAGCTCAGTTTCAGAACCCATTCTCAACGATCCCGGTCTCCGCAAAATCAGCTAGCAAGATCTTGACCTTGACCCTTACAGACTTGAATGCTTCCTGTTACTGCGTACGAGTTTGGTTTCAGGAACCGTACTCGACGATCCCGGCCTCCGCAAGATCGGCTAGAAAGATTTTAACCTTGGCCCTCCTTGACTTGAATGGTACTTGTTACTGCTTACGGGTTCGGTTTCAGGATTCGTACTCGACGATCCCGGCCTCCGCAAGATCAGCTAGCTAGATTTTAACCTTGGCCCTCCTTGACTTGAATGTTACCTCTTACTGCGTACGAGTTCGGTTTCAGGAACCATACTCGACGATACCGCAAAATCAGCTAGCAATATCTTAACCTTCGCCCTCCTACACTAGATGGGTACCTGTTACTGCGTACGGGTTCGGTTTCAGGAATCATACTCGACGATACCGCAAAATCAGCTAGCAATATCTTAACCTTCGCCCTCCTACACTAGATGGGTACCTGTTACTGCGTACGGGTTCGGTTTCAGGAATCATACTCGACGATCCCGGCCTCCGCAACATCGGCTAGCAAGATTTTAACCTTGGCCCTCCTTGACTTGAATGGTACCTCTTACTGCGTACGAGTTCGGTTTCAGGAACCATACTCGACGATACCAGCCTCCTAGACTTGAATGCTACCTCTTACTGCGTACGAGTTCGGTTTCAGGAACCATACTCGACGATACCGCAAAATCAGCTAGCAATATCTTAACCTTCGCCCTCCTACACTAGATGGATACCTGTTACTGCGTACGAGTTTGGTTTCAGGAACCGTACTCGACGATACCGGCCTCCGCAAGATCAGCTAGCTAGCTGTTACTGCGTACGGGTTCAGTTTCAGGAATCATACTCGACGATCCCGGCCTCCGCAAGATCGGCTAGCAAGATTTTAACCTTGGCCCTCCTTGACTTGAATGGTACCTCTTACTGCGTACGAGTTCGGTTTCAGGAACCATACTCGACGATACCAGCCTCCTAGACTTGAATGCTACCTCTTACTGCGTACGAGTTCGGTTTCAGGAACCATACTCGACGATACCGCAAAATCAGCTAGCAATATCTTAACCTTCGCCCTCCTACACTAGATGGGTACCTGTTACTGCGTACGAGTTTGGTTTCAGGAACCGTACTCGACGATCCCGGCCTCCGCAACATCAGCTAGCTAGATTTTAACCTTGGCCCTCCTTGACTTGAATGGTACCTCTTACTGCGTACGAGTTCGGTTTCAGGAACCATACTCGACGATACCAGCCTCCTAGACTTGAATGCTACCTCTTACTGCGTACGAGTTCGGTTTCAGGAACCATACTCGACGATACCGCAAAATCAGCTAGCAATATCTTAACCTTCGCCCTCCTACACTAGATGGGCACCTGTTACTGTGTACGGGTTCGGTTTCAGGAATCATACTCGACGATCCCGGCCTCCGCAAGATCGGCTAGCAAGATTTTAACCTTGGCCCTCCTTGACTTGAATGGTACCTGTTATTGCGTACGGGTTCGGTTTCAGGAATCATACTCGACGATCACAGCCTAGGCAAAACCAGCTAGCAAGAGC
Organism: Drosophila birchii; assembly: GCA_035046345.1. Taxonomy (NCBI): domain Eukaryota; kingdom Metazoa; phylum Arthropoda; class Insecta; order Diptera; family Drosophilidae; genus Drosophila; species Drosophila birchii. The sequence continues at coordinate 162,973 of JAWNOA010000074.1, read as the reverse complement.
TTAACCTTTTCGCTCCTAGAGTTTAATGCTACCTGTAAAAGCGTACGAGCTCGGTTTCAGAACCCATTCTCCGCAAAATCAGCTAGCAAGATCTTAACCTTTTCTCATCTAGACTTGATTGGTACCTGTTAATGCGTACGATCTCGGTTTCAGAACTCATTCTCAACGATCCCAGTCTCCGCAAAATCAGCTAGCAAGATCTTGACCTTGACCCTTACAGACTTGAATGCTTCCTGTTTCTGCGAACGAGTTTGGTTTCAGGAACCGTACTCGACGATCCCGGCCTCCGCAAGATCAGCTAGCTAGATTTTAACCTTGGCCCTCCTTGACTTGAATGGTACCTCTTACTGCGTACGAGTTCGGTTTCAGGAACCATACTCGACGATGTGGGAAGGGTGGTTCAACCTGTCCCCTCGAACATCAGCTAGCTAGATTTTAACCTTGGCCCTCCTTGACTTGAATGGTACCTCTTACTGCGTACGAGTTCGGTTTCAGGAACCATACTCGACGATACCAGCCTCCTAGACTTGAATGCTACCTCTTACTGCGTACGAGTTTGGTTTCAGGCACCGTACTCGACGATCCCGGCCTCCGCAAGATCAGCTAGCTAGATTTTAACCTTAGCCCTACTTGACTTGAATGGTACCTCTTACTGCGTACGAGTTCGGTTTCAGGAACCATACTCGACGATCAGCTAGCTAGATTTTAACCTTGGCCCTCCTTGACTTGAATGGTACCTCTTACTGCGTACGAGTTCGGTTTCAGGAAACATACTCGACGATACCAGCCTCCTAGACTTGAATGCTACCTCTTACTGCGTACGAGTTTGGTTTCAGGCACCGTACTCGACGATCCCGGCCTCCGCAAGATCAGCTAGCTAGATTTTAACATTGGCCCTCCTTGACTTGAATGGTACCTCTTACTGCGTACGAGTTCGGTTTCAGGAACCATACTCGACGATCAGCTAGCTAGATTTTAACCTTGGCCCTCCTTGACTTGAATGGTACCTCTTACTGCGTACGAGTTTGGTTTCAGGAACCATACTCGACGATACCAGCCTCCTAGACTTGAATGCTACCTGTTATTGCGGATGAGCTCGGTTTCAGAAACCTTTCTCAACGATCCCAGCCTCCGCAAAAACAGCTAGCAAGATCTTAACCTTTTCCCATCTAGACTTGATTGGTACCTGTTAATGCGTACGATCTCGGTTTCAGAACCCATACTCAACGATCCCAGTCTCCGCAAAATCAGCTAGCAAGATCTTGACCTTGACCCTTACAGACTTGAATGCTTCCTGTTTCTGCGTACGAGTTTGGTTTCAGGAACCGTACTTGGCGGTCCTAGACTTGAATGCTACCTGTTAATGCGTACGAGCTCGGTTTCAAAACCCATTCTCAACGATCCCAGTCTCCGCAAAATCAGCTAGCCAGATCTTGACCTTGGCCCTTCTAGACTTGAATGCTTCCTGTTACTACGTACGAGTTTGGTTTCAGGAACCGTACTTGACGATCCCGGCCTCCGCAAGATCAGCTAGCTAGATTTTAACCTTTGCCCTTCTTGACTTGAATGGTACCTCTTACTGCGTACGAGTTCGGTTTCAGGAACCATACTCGACGATACCAGCCTCCTAGACTTCAATGCTACCTCTTACTGCGTACAAGTTCGGTTTAAGGAACCATACTCGACGATACCGCAAAATCAGCTAGCAATATCTTAACCTTCGCCCTCCTACACTAGATTGGTACCTGTTACTGCGTACGGGTTAGGTTTCAGGAATCATACTCGACGATCCCGGCCTCCGCAATATCGACTAGCAAGATTTTAACCTTGGCCCTCCTTGACTTGAATGGTACCTGTTACTGCTTACGGGTTCGGTTTCAGGAATCATACTCGACGATCACAGCCTAGGCAAGACCAGCTAGCAAGAGCTTAACCATGGCGCTCCTAGACTTGAATGCTACCTGTAAAAGCGTACGAGCTCGGTTTCAGAACCCATTCTCCGCAAAATCAGCTAGCAAGATCTTAACCTTTTCCCATCTAGACTTGATTGGTACCTGTTAATGCGTACGATCTCGGTTTCAGAACTCATTCTCAACGATCCCAGTCTCCGCAAAATCAGCTAGCAAGATCTTGACCTTGACCCTTACAGACTTGAATGCTTCCTGTTTCTGCGAACGAGTTTGGTTTCAGGAACCGTACTCGACGATACCGGCCTCCGCAAGATCAGCTAGCTAGATTTTAACCTTGGCCCTCCTTGACTTGAATGTTACCTCTTACTGCGTACGAGTTCGGTTTCAGGAACCATACTCGACGATACCGCAAAATCAGCTTGCAATATCTTAACCTCCGCCCTCCTACACTAGATGGGTACCTGTTACTGCGTACGGGTTCGGTTTCGGGAATCATACTCGACGATCCCGGCCTCCGCAAGATCGGCTAGCAAGATTTTAACCTTGGCCCTCCTTGACTTGAATGGTACCTGTTACTGCGTACGGGTTCGGTTTCAGGAATCATACTCGACGATCACAGCCTAGGCAAGACCAGCTAGCAAGAGCTTAACCTTGGCGCTCCTAGACTTGAATGCTACCTGTAAAAGCGTACGAGCTCGGTTTCAGAACCCATTCTCAACGACCCCAGTCTCCGCAAAATCAGCTAGCAAGATCTTGACCTTGTCCATTCTAGACTTGAATGCTTCATGTTTCTGCGTACGGGTTCGGTTTCAGGAATCATACTCGACGATCCCAGCCTCGGCAAGACCAGCTAGGAAAAACTTAACTTTGGCCGCCATAAACTTAAGTACTACGTATTAATGCGTACGAGTTCGGTTTCAAGAACCATTCTCAACGATCCCAGCCTCCGCAAGACTTGAAAGCTACCTCTTAATGCGTACGAGCTCGGTTTCGGGAACCATTCTCAACGATCCCAGGCTCCGCAAGACCAGCTAGCAAGATCTTGACCTTGACCCTTACATACTGGAATGCTTCCTGTTTCTGCGTACGAGTTTGGTTTCAGGAACCGTAGTCGACGATCCCGGCCTCCGCAAGATCAGCTAGCTAGATTTTAACCTTGGCCCTTCTTGACTTGAATGGTACCTCTTACTGCGTACGAGTTCGGTTTCAGGAACCATACACGACGATACCAGCCTCCTAGACTTGAATGCTACCTCTTACTGCGTACGAGTTTGGTTTCAGGCACCGTACTCGACGATCCCGGCCTCCGCAAGATCAGCTAGCTAGATTTTAACCTTAGCCCTACTTGACTTGAATGGTACCTCTTACTGCGTACGAGTTCGGTTTCAGGAACCATACTCGACGATCAGCTAGCTAGATTTTAACCTTGGCCCTCCTTGACTTGAATGGTACCTCTTACTGCGTACGAGTTCGGTTTCAGGAAACATACTCGACGATACCAGCCTCCTAGACTTGAATGCTACCTCTTACTGCGTACGAGTTTGGTTTCAGGCACCGTACTCGACGATCCCGGCCTCCGCAAGATCAGCTAGCTAGATTTTAACCTTGGCCCTCCTTGACTTGAATGGTACCTCTTACTGCGTACGAGTTCGGTTTCAGGAACCATACTCGACGATCAGCTAGCTAGATTTTAACCTTGGCCCTCCTTGACTTGAATGGTACCTCTTACTGCGTACGAGTTCGGTTTCAGGAACCATACTCGACGATACCAGCCTCCTAGACTTGAATGCTACCTGTTATTGCGGATGAGCTCGGTTTCAGAAACCTTTCTCAACGATCCCAGCCTCCGCAAAAACAGCTAGCAAGATCTTAACCTTTTCCCATCTAGACTTGATTGGTACCTGTTAATGCGTACGATCTCGGTTTCAGAACCCATACTCAACGATCCCAGTCTCCGCAAAATCAGCTAGCAAGATCTTGACCTTGACCCTTACAGACTTGAATGCTTCCTGTTACTACGTACGAGTTTGGTTTCAGGAACCGTACTTGACGATCCCGGCCTCCGCAAGATCAGCTAGCTAGATTTTAACCTTTGCCCTTCTTGACTTGAATGGTACCTCTTACTGCGTACGAGTTCGGTTTCAGGAACCATACTCGACGATACCAGCCTCCTAGACTTCAATGCTACCTCTTACTGCGTACAAGTTCGGTTTCAGGAACCATACTCGACGATACCGCAAAATCAGCTAGCAATATCTTAACCTTCGCCCTCCTACACTAGATTGGTACCTGTTACTGCGTACGGGTTAGGTTTCAGGAATCATACTCGACGATCCCGGCCTCCGCAAGATCGGCTAGCAAGATTTTAACCTTGGCCCTCCTTGACTTGAATGGTACCTGTTACTGCTTACGGGTTCGGTTTCAGGAATCATACTCGACGATCACAGCCTAGGCAAGACCAGCTAGCAAGAGCTTAACCATGGCGCTCCTAGACTTGAATGCTACCTGTAAAAGCGTACGAGCTCGGTTTCAGAACCCATTCTCCGCAAAATCAGCTAGCAAGATCTTAACCTTTTCCCATCTAGACTTGATTGGTACCTGTTAATGCGTACGATCTCGGTTTCAGAACTCATTCTCAACGATCCCAGTCTCCGCAAAATCAGCTAGCAAGATCTTGACCTTGACCCTTACAGACTTGAATGCTTCCTGTTTCTGCGAACGAGTTTGGTTTCAGGAACCGTACTCGACGATACCGGCCTCCGCAAGATCAGCTAGCTAGATTTTAACCTTGGCCCTCCTTGACTTGAATGTTACCTCTTACTGCGTACGAGTTCGGTTTCAGGAACCATACTCGACGATACCGCAAAATCAGCTTGCAATATCTTAACCTCCGCCCTCCTACACTAGATGGGTACCTGTTACTGCGTACGGGTTCGGTTTCGGGAATCATACTCGACGATCCCGGCCTCCGCAAGATCGGCTAGCAAGATTTTAACCTTGGCCCTCCTTGACTTGAATGGTACCTGTTACTGCGTACGGGTTCGGTTTCAGGAATCATACTCGACGATCACAGCCTAGGCAAGACCAGCTAGCAAGAGCTTAACCTTGGCGCTCCTAGACTTGAATGCTACCTGTAAAAGCGTACGAGCTCGGTTTCAGAACCCATTCTCAACGACCCCAGTCTCCGCAAAATCAGCTAGCAAGATCTTGACCTTGACCCTTACATACTGGAATGCTTCCTGTTTCTGCGTACGAGTTTGGTTTCAGGAACCGTAGTCGACGATCCCGGCCTCCGCAAGATCAGCTAGCTAGATTTTAACCTTGGCCCTTCTTGACTTGAATGGTACCTCTTACTGCGTACGAGTTCGGTTTCAGGAACCATAGACGACGATACCAGCCTCCTAGACTTGAATGCTACCTCTTACTGCGTACGAGTTCGGTTTCAGGAACCATACTCGACGATACCGCAAAATCAGCTAGCAATATCTTAACCTTCGCCCTCCTACACTAGATGGGTACCTGTTACTGCGTACGGGTTCGGTTTCAGGAATCATACTCGACGATCCCGGCCTCCGCAAGATCGGCTAGCAAGATTTTAACCTTGGCCCTCCTTGACTTGAATGGTACCTGTTATTGCGTACGGGTTCGGTTTCAGGAATCATACTCGACGATCACAGCCTAGGCAAGACCAGCTAGCAAGAGCTTAACCTTTTCGCTCCTAGAGTTTAATGCTACCTGTAAAAGCGTACGAGCTCGGTTTCAGAACCCATTCTCAACGGTCCCAGCCTCTGCAAGACATGAATGCTACCTGTTAATGCGTACGAGCTCGGTTTCAGGAACCATTCTCAACGATCCCAGGCTCCGCAAGACCAGCTTGCAAGATCTTAACCTTGGCACTCCTAGACTTCAATGCTACCTGTTAATGCGTACGAGCTCAGTTTCAGAACCCGTTCTCAACGATCCCGGTCTCCGCAAAATCAGCTAGCAAGATCTTGACCTTGACCCTTACAGACTTGAATGCTTCCTGTTACTGCGTACGAGTTTGGTTTCAGGAACCGTACTCGACGATCCCGGCCTCCGCAAGATCGGCTAGAAAGATTTTAACCTTGGCCCTCCTTGACTTGAATGGTACTTGTTACTGCTTACGGGTTCGGTTTCAGGAATCATACTAGACGATCACAGCCTAGGCAAGACCAGCTAGCAAGAGCTTAACCTTGGCGCTCCTAGACTTAAATGCTACCTGTAAAAGCGTACGAGCTCGGTTTCAGAACCCATTCTCAACGACCCCAGTCTCCGCAAAATCAGCTAGCAAGATCTTGACCTTGACCCTTACATACTGGAATGCTTCCTGTTTCTGCGTACGAGTTTGGTTTCAGGAACCGTACTCGACGATCCCGGCCTCCGCAAGATCGGCTAGAAAGATTTTAACCTTGGCCCTCCTTGACTTGAATGGTACTTGTTACTGCTTACGGGTTCGGTTTCAGGAATCATACTAGACGATCACAGCCTAGGCAAGACCAGCTAGCAAGAGCTTAACCTTGGCGCTCCTAGACTTGAATGCTACCTGTAAAAGCGTACGAGCTCGGTTTCAGAACCCATTCTCCGCAAAATCAGCTAGCAAGATCTTAACCTTTTCCCATCTAGACTTGAATGCTACCTGTTAATGCGTACGAGCTCGGTTTCAAAACCCATTCTCAACGATCCCAGTCTCCGCAAAATCAGCTAGCCAGATCTTGACCTTGGCCCTTCTAGACTTGAATGCTTCCTGTTACTACGTACGAGTTTGGTTTCAGGAACCGTACTTGACGATCCCGGCCTCCGCAAGATCAGCTAGCTAGATTTTAACCTTTGCCCTTCTTGACTTGAATGGTACCTCTTACTGCGTACGAGTTCGGTTTCAGGAACCATACTCGACGATACCAGCCTCCTAGACTTCAATGCTACCTCTTACTGCGTACAAGTTCGGTTTCAGGAACCATACTCGACGATACCGCAAAATCAGCTAGCAATATCTTAACCTTCGCCCTCCTACACTAGATTGGTACCTGTTACTGCGTACGGGTTAGGTTTCAGGAATCATACTCGACGATCCCGGCCTCCGCAAGATCGGCTAGCAAGATTTTAACCTTGGCCCTCCTTGACTTGAATGGTACCTGTTACTGCTTACGGGTTCGGTTTCAGGAATCATACTCGACGATCACAGCCTAGGCAAGACCAGCTAGCAAGAGCTTAACCATGGCGCTCCTAGACTTGAATGATACCTGTAAAAGCGTACGAGCTCGGTTTCAGAACCCATTCTCCGCAAAATCAGCTAGCAAGATCTTAACCTTTTCCCATCTAGACTTGATTGGTACCTGTTAATGCGTACGATCTCGGTTTCAGAACTCATTCTCAACGATCCCAGTCTCCGCAAAATCAGCTAGCAAGATCTTGACCTTGACCCTTACAGACTTGAATGCTTCCTGTTTCTGCGAACGAGTTTGGTTTCAGGAACCGTACTCGACGATACCGGCCTCCGCAAGATCAGCTAGCTAGATTTTAACCTTGGCCCTCCTTGACTTGAATGTTACCTCTTACTGCGTACGAGTTCGGTTTCAGGAACCATACTCGACGATACCGCAAAATCAGCTTGCAATATCTTAACCTCCGCCCTCCTACACTAGATGGGTACCTGTTACTGCGTACGGGTTCGGTTTCGGGAATCATACTCGACGATCCCGGCCTCCGCAAGATCGGCTAGCAAGATTTTAACCTTGGCCCTCCTTGACTTGAATGGTACCTGTTACTGCGTACGGGTTCGGTTTCAGGAATCATACTCGACGATCACAGCCTAGGCAAGACCAGCTAGCAAGAGCTTAACCTTGGCGCTCCTAGACTTGAATGCTACCTGTAAAAGCGTACGAGCTCGGTTTCAGAACCCATTCTCAACGACCCCAGTCTCCGCAAAATCAGCTAGCAAGATCTTGACCTTGACCCTTACATACTGGAATGCTTCCTGTTTCTGCGTACGAGTTTGGTTTCAGGAACCGTAGTCGACGATCCCGGCCTCCGCAAGATCAGCTAGCTAGATTTTAACCTTGGCCCTTCTTGACTTGAATGGTACCTCTTACTGCGTACGAGTTCGGTTTCAGGAACCATACACGACGATACCAGCCTCCTAGACTTGAATGCTACCTCTTACTGCGTACGAGTTCGGTTTCAGGAACCATACTCGACGATACCGCAAAATCAGCTAGCAATATCTTAACCTTCGCCCTCCTACACTAGATGGGTACCTGTTACTGCGTACGGGTTCGGTTTCAGGAATCATACTCGACGATCCCGGCCTCCGCAAGATCGGCTAGCAAGATTTTAACCTTGGCCCTCCTTGACTTGAATGGTACCTGTTATTGCGTACGGGTTCGGTTTCAGGAATCATACTCGACGATCACAGCCTAGGCAAGACCAGCTAGCAAGAGCTTAACCTTTTCGCTCCTAGAGTTTAATGCTACCTGTAAAAGCGTACGAGCTCGGTTTCAGAACCCATTCTCAACGGTCCCAGCCTCTGCAAGACATGAATGCTACCTGTTAATGCGTACGAGCTCGGTTTCAGGAACCATTCTCAACGATCCCAGGCTCCGCAAGACCAGCTTGCAAGATCTTAACCTTGGCACTCCTAGACTTCAATGCTACCTGTTAATGCGTACGAGCTCAGTTTCAGAACCCATTCTCAACGATCCCGGTCTCCGCAAAATCAGCTAGCAAGATCTTGACCTTGACCCTTACAGACTTGAATGCTTCCTGTTACTGCGTACGAGTTTGGTTTCAGGAACCGTACTCGACGATCCCGGCCTCCGCAAGATCGGCTAGAAAGATTTTAACCTTGGCCCTCCTTGACTTGAATGGTACTTGTTACTGCTTACGGGTTCGGTTTCAGGAATCATACTAGACGATCACAGCCTAGGCAAGACCAGCTAGCAAGAGCTTAACCTTGGCGCTCCTAGACTTGAATGCTACCTGTAAAAGCGTACGAGCTCGGTTTCAGAACCCATTCTCCGCAAAATCAGCTAGCAAGATCTTAACCTTTTCCCATCTAGACTTGATTGGTACCTGTTAATGCGTACGATCTCGGTTTCAGAACTCATTCTCAACGATCCCAGTCTCCGCAAAATCAGCTAGCAAGATCTTGACCTTGACCCTTACAGACTTGAATGCTTCCTGTTTCTGCGAACGAGTTTGGTTTCAGGAACCGTACTCGACGATCCCGGCCTCCGCAAGATCAGCTAGCTAGATTTTAACCTTGGCCCTCCTTGACTTGAATGTTACCTCTTACTGCGTACGAGTTCGGTTTCAGGAACCATACTCGACGATACCGCAAAATCAGCTAGCAATATCTTAACCTTCGCCCTCCTACACTAGATGGGTACCTGTTACTGCGTACGGGTTCGGTTTCAGGAATCATACTCGACGATACCGCAAAATCAGCTAGCAATATCTTAACCTTCGCCCTCCTACACTAGATGGGTACCTGTTACTGCGTACGGGTTCGGTTTCAGGAATCATACTCGACGATCCCGGCCTCCGCAACATCGGCTAGCAAGATTTTAACCTTGGCCCTCCTTGACTTGAATGGTACCTCTTACTGCGTACGAGTTCGGTTTCAGGAACCATACTCGACGATACCAGCCTCCTAGACTTGAATGCTACCTCTTACTGCGTACGAGTTCGGTTTCAGGAACCATACTCGACGATACCGCAAAATCAGCTAGCAATATCTTAACATTCGCCCTCCTACACTAGATGGATACCTGTTACTGCGTACGAGTTTGGTTTCAGGAACCGTACTCGACGATACCGGCCTCCGCAAGATCAGCTAGCTAGCTGTTACTGCGTACGGGTTCGGTTTCAGGAATCATACTCGACGATCCCGGCCTCCGCAAGATCGGCTAGCAAGATTTTAACCTTGGCCCTCCTTGACTTGAATGGTACCTCTTACTGCGTACGAGTTCGGTTTCAGGAACCATACTCGACGATACCAGCCTCCTAGACTTGAATGCTACCTCTTACTGCGTACGAGTTCGGTTTCAGGAACCATACTCGACGATACCGCAAAATCAGCTAGCAATATCTTAACCTTCGCCCTCCTACACTAGATGGGTACCTGTTACTGCGTACGAGTTTGGTTTCAGGAACCGTACTCGACGATCCCGGCCTCCGCAACATCAGCTAGCTAGATTTTAACCTTGGCCCTCCTTGACTTGAATGGTACCTCTTACTGCGTACGAGTTCGGTTTCAGGAACCATACTCGACGATACCAGCCTCCTAGACTTGAATGCTACCTCTTACTGCGTAAGAGTTCGGTTTCAGGAACCATACTCGACGATACCGCAAAATCAGCTAGCAATTTCTTAACCTTCGCCCTCCTACACTAGATTGGTACCTGTTACTGCGTACGGGTTCGGTTTCAGGAATCATACTCGACGATCCCGGCCTCCGCAAGATCGGCTAGCAAGATTTTAACCTTGGCCCTCCTTGACTTGAATGGTACCTGTTACTGCTTACGGGTTCGGTTTCAGGAATCATACTCGACGATCACAGCCTAGGCAAGACCAGCTAGCAAGAGCTTAACCTTGGCGCTCCTAGACTTTAATGCTACCTGTAAAAGCGTACGAGCTCGGTTTCAGAACCCATTCTCAACGGTCCCAGCCTCTGCAAGACATGAATGCTACCTGTTAATGCGTACGAGCTCGGTTTCAGGAACCATTCTCAACGATCCCAGGCTCCGCAAGACCAGCTTGCAAGATCTTAACCTTGGCACTCCTAGACTTCAATGCTACCTGTTAATGCGTACGAGCTCAGTTTCAGAACCCATTCTCAACGATCCCAGTCTCCGCAAAATCAGCTAGCAAGATCTTGACCTTGACCCTTACAGACTTGAATGCTTCCTGTTTCTGCGTACGAGTTTGGTTTCAGGAACCGTACTCGACGATCCCGGCCTCCGCAAGATCGGCTAGCAAGATTTTAACCTTGGCCCTCCTTGACTTGAATGGTACCTCTTACTGCGTACGAGTTCGGTTTCAGGAACCATACTCGACGATACCCGCAAAATCAGCTAGCAATATCTTAACCTTGGCCCTCCTACACTTGATGGGTACCTGTTACTGCGTACGGGTTCGGTTTCAGGAATCATTCTCGACGATACCGCAAAATCAGCTAGCAATATCTTAACCTTCGCCCTCCTACACTAGATGGGTACCTGTTACTGCGTACGGGTTCGGTTTCAGGAATCATACTCGACGATCCCGGCCTCCGCAAGATCGGCTAGCAAGATTTTAACCTTGGCCCTCCTTGACTTGAATGGTACCTCTTACTGCGTACGAGTTCGGTTTCAGGAACCATACTCGACGATACCAGCCTCCTAGACTTGAATGCTACCTCTTACTGCGTACGAGTTCGGTTTCATGAACCATACTCGACGATACCGCAAAATCAGCTAGCAATATCTTAACCTTCGCCCTCCTACACTAGATGGATACCTGTTACTGCGTACGAGTTTGGTTTCAGGAACCGTACTCGACGATCCCGGCCTCCGCAAGATCAGCTAGCTAGCTGTTACTGCGTACGGGTTCGGTTTCAGGAATCATACTCGACGATCCCGGCCTCCGCAAGATCGGCTAGCAAGATTTTAACCTTGGCCCTCCTTGACTTGAATGGTACCTCTTACTGCGTACGAGTTCGGTTTCAGGAACCATACTCGACGATACCAGCCTCCTAGACTTGAATGCTACCTCTTACTGCGTACGAGTTCGGTTTCAGGAACCATACTCGACGATACCGCAAAATCAGCTAGCAATATCTTAACCTTCGCCCTCCTACACTAGATGGGTACCTGTTACTGCGTACGAGTTTGGTTTCAGGAACCGTACTCGACGATCCCGGCCTCCGCAACATCAGCTAGCTAGATTTTAACCTTGGCCCTCCTTGACTTGAATGGTACCTCTTACTGCGTACGAGTTCGGTTTCAGGAACCATACTCGACGATACCAGCCTCCTAGACTTGAATGCTACCTCTTACTGCGTACGAGTTCGGTTTCAGGAACCATACTCGACGATACCGCAAAATCAGCTAGCAATATCTTAACCTTCGCCCTCCTACACTAGATGGGTACCTGTTACTGTGTACGGGTTCGGTTTCAGGAATCATACTCGACGATCCCGGCCTCCGCAAGATCAGCTAGCAAGATTTTAACCTTGGCCCTCCTTGACTTGAATGGTACCTGTTATTGCGTACGAGTTCGGTTTCAGGAACCATACTCGACGATACCAGCCTCCTTGACTTGAATGGTACCTCTTACTGCGTACGAGTTCGGTTTCAGGAACCATACTCGACGATCAGCTAGCTAGATTTTAACCTTGGCCCTCCTTGACTTGAATGGTACCTCTTACTGCGTACGAGTTCGGTTTCAGGAAACATACTCGACGATACCAGCCTCCTAGACTTGAATGCTACCTCTTACTGCGTACGAGTTTGGTTTCAGGCACCGTACTCGACGATCCCGGCCTCCGCAAGATCAGCTAGCTAGATTTTAACCTTGGCCCTCCTTGACTTGAATGGTACCTCTTACTGCGTACGAGTTCGGTTTCAGGAACCATACTCGACGATCAGCTAGCTAGATTTTAACCTTGGCCCTCCTTGACTTGAATGGTACCTCTTACTGCGTACGAGTTCGGTTTCAGGAACCATACTCGACGATACCAGCCTCCTAGACTTGAATGCTACCTGTTATTGCGGATGAGCTCGGTTTCAGAAACCTTTCTCAACGATCCCAGCCTCCGCAAAAACAGCTAGCAAGATCTTAACCTTTTCCCATCTAGACTTGATTGGTACCTGTTAATGCGTACGATCTCGGTTTCAGAACCCATACTCAACGATCCCAGTCTCCGCAAAATCAGCTAGCAAGATCTTGACCTTGACCCTTACAGACTTGAATGCTTCCTGTTTCTGCGAACGAGTTTGGTTTCAGGAACCGTACTTGGCGGTCCTAGACTTGAATGCTACCTGTTAATGCGTACGAGCTCAGTTTCAAAACCCATTCTCAACGATCCCAGTCTCCGCAAAATCAGCTAGCCAGATCTTGACCTTGGCCCTTCTAGACTTGAATGCTTCCTGTTACTACGTACGAGTTTGGTTTCAGGAACCGTACTTGACGATCCCGGCCTCCGCAAGATCAGCTAGCTAGATTTTAACCTTTGCCCTTCTTGACTTGAATGGTACCTCTTACTGCGTACGAGTTCGGTTTCAGGAACCATACTCGACGATACCGCAAAATCAGCTAGCAATATCTTAACCTTCGCCCTCCTACACTAGATTGGTACCTGTTACTGCGTACGGGTTAGGTTTCAGGAATCATACTCGACGATCACAGTCTAGGCAAAACCAGCTAGCAAGAGCATAACCTTGGCGCTCCTAGACTTGAATGCTACATGTAAATGCGTACGAGCTCGGTTTCAGAACCCATTCTCAACGATCCCAGCCTCCGCAAAAACAGCTAGCAAGATCTTAACCTTTTCCCATCTAGACTTGATTGGTACCTGTTAATGCGTACGATCTCGGTTTCAGAATCCATTTTCAACGATCCCAGTCTCCGCAAAATCAGCTAGCAAGATCTTGACTTTGACCCTTACAGACTTGAATGCTTCCTGTTTCAGCGTACGAGTTTGGTTTCAGGAACCGTACTCGACGATCCCGGCCTCCGCAAGATCAGCTAGCTAGATTTTAACCATGGCCCTCCTTGACTTGAATGGTACCTCTTACTGCGCATGAGTTCGGTTTCAGGAACCATACTCGACGATACCGCAAAATCAGCTAGCAATATCTTAACCTCCGCCCTCCTACACTAGATGGGTACCTGTTACTGCGTACGGGTTCGGTTTCGGGAATCATACTCGACGATCCCGGCCTCCGCAAGATCGGCTAGCAAGATTTTAACCTTGGCCCTCCTTGACTTGAATGGTACATGTTACTGCGTACGGGTTCGGTTTCAGGAATCATACTCGACGATCACAGCCTAGGCAAGACCAGCTAGCAAGAGCTTAACCTTGGCGCTCCTAGACTTGAATGCTACCTGTAAAAGCGTACGAGCTCGGTTTCAGAACCCATTCTCAACGACCCCAGTCTCCGCAAAATCAGTCTCTAGCATCATTAAAGGGACTAGGCATTGATATATCCAGCTGGGATACAATCATAATTGCCATCATCAAGCAAAAACTGGATCTTGCAAATCGAGCCCTCTTCGAACAATCGTTAGACGGATCACGAGAACTCCAAGGTCTCGATACAATGCTAAGCTTCCTGGACCAGCAAAGCCGAGTGCTGGGAACAGGAAAACGCAATCAACAATTGAGAAAGGAGCAGAAGAGCCCATCATGCACTTCTGCCAGCGCTGGAAGGCAACCAAATTGTCCTTTCTGCAAACGGACTCATTGGCTATACAAATGCGATGATTTCCGCAGCAAAACCATTCCCGATCGAGTCAATTGGGTTCAAAAACAAAAATTGTGTGTTAACTGTTTCAGCAGTGACCACAAGGCGAAAGATTGCCGAGGCCGTACGTGTTTTAAATGTGACAAAAAACACCATACATTGCTGCACCTAGAGACCACGTCAGGTGCGGCAACAGAGCCAAAATCACCTTCTGTAGGTGCAGCAAGTAACTAAAGTTACAATCTGCTGGCCACAGTCAAGGTATTGGTCAAAGCAAGCAATGGCCAGATGGCCACATTTCGAGCCTTGCTAGACTCAGGATCACAAATTAATCTGATCTCTGAGCGAATGGCCTCCAAGCTTTCATTAAAGCTCCACGGTGCATCATTGCGCATCGAGGGCATTGGAGGCAACCCAAAAACCAGTCGAGCTAGAGCAAACGTTCTCATGAAGTCGATGCATAATGATTTTGCTCAACAAGTAGAAGCCTTTGTGCTGCCGCATATCATAGCTGATCAACCAGCTCATGAATTAAGTGCCTCACAATTACAAGTCCCAAACAACGTCACTCTGGCTGATCCAAACTTTGACAAACCAGGAAAAATTGACATGCTTATTGGCGCAGAACATTATTATTCTTTGCTCCTACCAAATCAGATGCTGATGACGCCAGATGGCCCAATTCTTCAAAATACAAAGCTTGGATGGATTGTGGCCGGAAAAATTCCTGCTGAGCACGACTCAGCGGCATTTTGTGCAGCGGCAACCACAGAAGAGGAGGTGGATACGCTAGAGCGATTTTGGACACTAGAAAACCTAGACGCAAAAGAAAAGGCTCGATCTCCAATAGAAGCTCATTGCGAATCTCATTTCGTAGCGAACCTACAGGTTGCAATAGATGGAAAATTCATTGTGAAACTTTCATTTTCTGAAAGAACTTCAGCCCTGGGGGCATCTCAAAAAACAGCAACCAACAGATTTTTGGCATTAGAGCGACGAACGCCACCAGAAGTCTGGAAAGGATATGTAGACTTCATGGAGGAATATGAACGTCTTGGACACATGAAGCTGGTACCACCCACACACGTACCCGCAGATCACTACTTCATTCCGCATCACTGTGTATTGAAACCCGAAAGCAGTACCACAAAACTGCGGGTAGTTTTTGATGCATCCTGTAAAACGACAAGCAATAAATCATTGAAGGATATATTGTACGCTGGACCCACTGTGCAGAGCGAATTGTTTGCAATTTTACTACGATTCCGCACTCACTGATATGTGTTTACTGCAGACATAGAAAAAATGTATCGGCAGGTGTGGATGCACCCAGACAACCAGTTCCATCAATTAATCGTGTGGCGTAAGAAACCATCAGAAGATCTAAAGTTTTACAGACTTAAAACGGTCACATATGGTACAACATCAGCGCCATTCCTGGCTACTAAATGCTTGGATTATCTGTCCGAGAAGGCCAAGAATCATCTACCGCTTTGATCATCAGTACTAAAACATGACTTTTACGTGGATGACTGTCTCACAGGAGCAGACAGTATCCCCAGAGGCCGTACAAATTCAACAAGAATTAAACAAAATACTGCTGCCTTCCGGATTCAAGCTCCGAAAATGGTGTTCCAATAACTCAGAGGTATTAAGCCAAATTCCTAAAGAGGATATCGTCTCTAACGTCAAGTTAGACGAAACACTCCAACAATACAGTGTTAAGACTTTGGGTTTGCTTTGGATGCCACAAAAGGATCAGTTATGTGGACGATCTCAAAAAGCGAAGCATCAACCATCACCAAACGAGTGGTCAGTTCGGAATCATCGCAAATATTCGATCCGCTAGGATTATTTGCTCCCGTGGTGGTCAAGGCAAAGATGTTTATGCAGACCCTGTGGGAATTTAAAATGGGCTGGGACGACGAGATTCCTCAGTCCCTTCAGGTGGATTGGAAAAATTACCGCACTGACTTACAAGCGCTAAACAACATGCAAATTCCAAGACACATCTTCGAAGGACAGGTACCCGTCTCACAAGAATTGCACACATTTGTCGATGCTTCAGAACGAGCATATGGAGCAGCAGTGTATGTTCGAGCCACATACAAAAATAATCAAGTGTCCGTCCGTTTGCTGTGCTCAAAGTCAAGAGTTGCGCCGACAGCTAAGGAAACGTTACCGCGACTAGAGTCAGAAAAGATTTGCGCATGTCTGAAGACAAGGCATCTGGATACTTATGGACTGATTCAACTGTAGTCCTGTCCTGGATAAATGCGTCCGCATCATCATACCACACGTTTGTGGCAAATCGGATAGCTAAAATCCAGGCGGTGTCGCATCAATCTCAGTGGCGCCATGTGTCATCCGCGAATAACCCAGCTGATGTGTTATCAAGAGGGATTGCGGCAAGCAAATTAGCGGGACACAGCCTCTGGCTGTACGGACCGCTATTCCTACACGGTTCCCGAGACAAATGGTCCAAGGTACCGAGCATCACTCCCAGCGATCTAGAACGACGAGTGAAGCAAGTGAGTTTGCCAACATGCCAAGATCAACTGGGGATCGCACTATACAGTTGCAATCACGGCAACTCCTTTCACAAGTTGCAACGCATTGTAGCTTACATGCTGCGCTTCTGTCACAAGCAGAACCGATCTCCTACAACTACTCTAAGTGTAGGTGATCTAACTTATGCTAGGAAACTGATTTTAAGCACTATTCAAAAAATTGAATTTAGTGCTGAGCATAAACAACTGCGCATACACAGGACAGTGGACAAAAGAAGTTCAATTGTGTCGCTGTCTCCAATAATAGGACATGACGGACTCATCAGAGTCGGAGGCAGATTGGAAGAATCTAACCTACCATATGCCGCAAAGCATCAGATCTTGCTTCCATACAATGATCAAATTGTAAAGATGCTGCTACGAGAGATGCATGAAGAGAACATGCATTGCGGAGCGCAATCATTGAGAGCAATAGCCAGACAACAATACTGGATTCTGAATGACAAAACAATGGCCAGAAGCATCATACACAGTTGTGTCAGATGCACAAGGGCACGACCCAAATTGATGCAGCAAATCATGGGTAATTTGCCTGCGGATCGAGTAACACAGGCTCGTCCATTTTCCAACTCTGGAGTTGACTACTGCGGTCCCTTTTGGATTCACCATAAAATCCGTGGAAAAAGACCAGATAAGGCGTACATTGCAGTATTCTGCTGTTTTGCCACTAAAGCAGTACATCTTGAATTGGTAAGCGACCTGACAACAGACGCTTTCCTAGCCGCTCTTCGGCGATTCTTGGGTCGACGTGGAAAGTGTCAGACAATTCATTGTGACAACGCCACAAACTTTGTAGGTGCCAATAATCAGTTAAAGGCGCTAGAAGAAACAATCTTCACAGAACAAGCTCAGACAAGAATCGTAAACCAATGCAGTAAGCAGCAGGTGGAGTTCAAGTTCATTCCGCCACGAGCGCCATCATTTGGCGTCCTATGGGAAGCTGCAGTAAAATCAGCGAAAAGGCTACTTGTATCAGTTACAGCCACATCGTCTCGAGGCGGTACTCAATTCAAGGCCCCTTACTCCAATGTCATCTGATCCCACGGATACATCAGCTCTCACTCCAGGTCACTTTTTAATTGGTGAACCTCTAGTAGCGCCTCCTGATGCAAATCTTGCCCTACCCGGAAAAACTCTGGTAAAAAGATGGGAGCTAGTATCCAGACTCAAGCAATCGTTCTGGAACCAGTGGTCCATGGAATATCTTCAAGAGCTGCAAATGCGGACTAAATGGAAGACCATGGCCCAGAATGTCAAAGAAGGACTACTAGTCCTAGTAAAAGAAGACAATGTACCGGTAATGAGCTGGCCTATGGGGCGGATAGTAAAAACGTATCCGGGCAAAGACAATCAGGTCCGCGTGGTAGATTTCAAGACGGCATCAGGCACATTCAAACGACCAGTTACTCGGTTGGCACCTTTGTTAAAAGAAGAAGTAGCCACAAAACGACCACACAGCTCTGGTGAGGATACAGCACGAGCCGAAGAGACCCCCACGCAGAAAAAGAAGATATAATTTCCGATCTTGCCAACGGTGCTGGCAATGATACTCATACTACCGTTAGCAATGGGACAATCAGTAAACATAACTCCTTTTGCAAGTCAACCGGGAATATTCTACGAACGGCTCGGCACGTCCAGAATGGCAATTTCGGAATGGAACATAATTGCATATTATGACTTGAAGCCATATTGGAGCGACATGCGGATATTGGCTGCTGGGATATCTGAACTAAAACACAAATGTTCAGAGTTACGAAACGTCAATGCCTGCAAGTCTATATATGAACATTTTCAACATGTATATGACGAGCTACAAGCAGGAAATGAGTTGATTAATCATTCCCGACAACGAAGAGCACCACTTGATATAGTCGGAAATGTGGCGAATTCATTATTTGGCGTTCTGGACTCAAAGTACGCCGACGACATGTCTAAAATGATAAACAACGTCAAATCTAACGAGGACGTATTGATGATGCTCTTGAAAAATCAAACATCAATCAACATAGTCAGAAAGAGCTGCTCAGCCACCAACGATCGAATCATAACGCTAGAGTACCAGATAGGTGCAATCAATCAAGAAAGAGGCAAGTACCAAGGCGACCACTTGCAGCAAGCGTTTATGGTTTTGACAGCTCAGCTAACTCTGGTGGCAACGGGAATGCAGCGGATGCAGAGTGAAATAGCTAACGTGCTAACTGACGTTCGCCATCGAACGATCAGTCCGATGCTAGTATCCCCCAAGCAACTCAGGGTGCAACTAGATCAAATACGGGAACATATCCCACCGGATCAATGGCTTCCAGTATCGTCTGATAATGTAATGCAACTATACAAAATGATGCATGCCAAAGGCATGCACGCTCACGCCAAAGGCAAGATATCGTTACCTCTGGTGTCTGTAACAGAACTGGAAGTGTTCAGCATCATGCCTATCCCAACATGGAAAGCCGGAAGCTGGCAGCGATTCCAGCTAAGAACCGAAATCATAGCCGTCAATGCCCATAGAGACCAGTTCATGGGGTTGACTAAAGACGAGTTCAACCAATGTATGGAGCTGCCAAATGACGAGCACATATGTTTCAACCACCAAGCCACATTCAGCGTGGAGAATCGGTGTGAGTTTCAGTTATTTAACAACAAAACTGAGACTATATGTGAGGTTTTTCAGTCAAGATCCGAGCTGCTGTGGCTGGCAACGCATCAGCAAAACAGATGGATGTTTGCCACACGCAGTCTCATAGAACTTCAAGCGGTGTGCAAAGAATTCGCTTCTACAATACCTTAACGGAACGGGCTTATTGTCATTGGCCCCAGGTTGCACTGCACGCAATTCAATTTAAATTAGCGTGAGCACATTCAGCACTGTGGTCAGCGAAACGAAGGCTACATATGTTCGAATTGGCAATATCTCGAAAATTGACTGTAAGGATCCACCTGAGCCACCCCAAGGAACAGCAGCCAAGGAAGTCAGATTGGAGGAGCTGGGCGCTTTGCAACACCAGTTGGTCAAATTAAGACTACCTGAAATGATCAACTTGTCGCTCCTCAACATCATCAAGTAGCTGCCTATGTGGCCCTAGCGATGTCAATCCTCTTAGGCATTGTATGGGCTCTTAGCCGGACGGTCGGCAAATGGACACCACGACGTCGGATATTTCTACGCCGGACACCGAAACCCAAGCAGAGCACGGAACAACCAGCACCGGAACCTACCCCACGAAGTTTTTCGTTCGACCTTTCTGAAGGTTGAACACCTGTTCAACGGCCGGGAGAATGTTCAGTCACGGCAGCATTACTCATAAGCAATATCATTTAGAATTCGACATAATAATTCTTCAGTCGCACCCACATGCATTTGTCGTTAATAAAGTATCATTTACCAGGTCAAGCGAATATGCATAACTGGCGGACATGAGGAAAGCAAAATAGAGCAATAAGTGTCAGGTCATATAGCTGGCAATAACCTACATACACAGTAGCAATAAGTGTCAGGTCATATATCTGACAATAACCCACATACACAGTAACCCACATTATTTTGTTATACGATATTTGTTACCATAAGCATTTTGTACCTATATATACTGTTATGTTTTCATTAATAAAGTCACTAAGAGTTCTAACTCACAACAGAGCTTTTATTCATGCATCACATGCGCCCGACACCATCGTCGTGTTTTTATGCCCTCAACCAACCAACAACCAACCTCATCCAACAAACCAACCATCCAACCCTCACTCAAACTCAATCAAACCGTCCAACTAGTTCCAAGTGCTTGTTGCGACAACTACAGGCAATAGTTTATGCACTATCTGCCAGGCATCTAAGCCTCAACACAAACAACCAGCTTGCAAGATCTTAACCTTGACCCTCCTTGACTTGAATGCTACCTATTAATGAGTACGAGATCGGTTTCAGAACCCATTCTCTACGACCCCAGTCTCCGCAAAATCAGCTAGCAAGATCTTGACCTTGGCCCTCCTAGACTTGAATGCTTCCTGTTTCTGCGTACGGGTTCGGTTTCAGGAATCATACTCGACGATCCCAGCCTCGGCAAGACCAGCTAGGAAAAACTTAACCTTGGCCGCCATAAACTTAAGTACTACGTATTAATGCGTACGAGTTAGGGTTTAAGAACCATTCTTAACGATCCCAGCCTCCGCAAGACTTGAATGCTACCTGTTAATGCGTACGAGCTCGGTTTCAGGACCGATTCTCAACGATCCCAGGCTCCGCAAGACCAGCTTGCAAGATCTTAACCTTGGCACTCCTAGACTTGAATGCTACCTGTTAATGCGTACGAGATCGGTTTCAGAACCCATTCTCAACGACCCCAGTCTCCGCAAAATCAGCTAGCAAGATCTTGACCTTGGCCCTCCTAGACTTGAATGCTTCCTGTTTCTGCGTACGGGTTCGGTTTCAGGAATCATACTCGACGATCCCAGCCTCGGCAAGACCAGCTAGGAAAAACTTAACCTTGGCCGCCATAAACTTAAGTACTACGTATTAATGCGTACGAGTTCGGTTTCAAGAACCATTCTCAACGATCCCAGCCTCCGCAAGACCAGCTTGCAAGATCTTAACCTTGACCCTCCTAGACTTGAATGCTACCTGTTAATGCGTACGAGATCGGTTTCAGAACCCATTCTCAACGACCCCAGTCTCCTCAAAATCAGCTAGCAAGATCTTGACTTTGGCCCTCCTAGACTTGAATGCTTCCTGTTTCTGCGTACGGGTTCGGTTTCAGGAATCATACTCGACGATCCCAGCCTCGGCAAGACCAGCTGGGAAAAACTTAACCTTGGCCGCCATAAACTTAAGTACTACGTATTAATGCGTACGAGTTCGGTTTCAAGAACCATTCTCAACGATCCCAGCCTCCGCAAGACTTGAATGCTACCTGTTAATGCGTACGAGCTCGGTTTCAGGACCCATTCTCAACGATCCCAGGCTCCGCACGACCAGCTTGCAAGATCTTAACCTTGACACTCCTAGACTTGAATGCTACCTGTTAATGCGTACGAGATCGGTTTCAGAACCCATTCTCAACGACCCCAGTCTCCGCAAAATCAGCTAGCAAGATCTTGACCTTGGCCCTCCTAGACTTGAATGCTTCCTGTTTCTGCGTACGGGTTCGGTTTCAGGAATCATACTCGACGATCCCAGCCTCGGCAAGACCAGCTAGGAAAAACTTAACCTTGGCCTCATAAACTTAAGTACGACGTCTCAACGATCCCAGGCTCCGTTCAAGACCAGCTTGCAAGATCTTAACCTTGGCACTCCTAGACTTGAATGCTACCTGTTAATGAGTACGAGATCGGTTTCAGAACCCATTCTCTACGATCCCAGTCTCCGCAAAATCAGCTAGCAAGATCTTGACCTTGGCCCTTCTAGACTTGAATGCTTCCTGTTTCTGCGTACGGGTTCGGTTTCAGGAATCATACTCGACGATCCCAGCCTCGGCAAGACCAGCTAGGAAAAACTTAACCTTGGCCGCCATAAACTTAAGTACTACGTATTAATGCGTACGAGTTCGGTTTCAAGAACCATTCTCAACGATCCCAGCCTCCGCAAGACCAGCTTGCAAGATCTTAACCTTGACCCTCCTAGACTTGAATGCTACCTGTTAATGCGTACGAGATCGGTTTCAGAACCCATTCTCAACGACCCCAGTCTCCGCAAAATCAGCTAGCAAGATCTTGACCTTGGCCCTCCTAGACTTGAATGCTTCCTGTTTCTGCGTACGGGTTCGGTTTCAGGAATCATACTCGACGATCCCAGCCTCGGCAAGACCAGCTGGGAAAAACTTAACCTTGGCCGCCATAAACTTAAGTACTACGTATTAATACGTACGAGTTCGGTTTCAAGAACCATTCTCAACGATCCCAGCCTCCGCAAGACTTGAATGCTACCTGTTAATGCGTACGAGCTCGGTTTCAGGACCCATTCTCAACGATCCCAGGCTCCGCACGACCAGCTTGCAAGATCTTAACCTTGACACTCCTAGACTTGAATGCTACCTGTTAATGCGTACGAGATCGGTTTCAGAACCCATTCTCAACGACCCCAGTCTCCGCAAAATCAGCTAGCAAGATCTTGACCTTGGCCCTCCTAGACTTGAATGCTTCCTGTTTCTGCGTACGGGTTCGGTTTCAGGAATCATACTCGACGATCCCAGCCTCGGCAAGACCAGCTAGGAAAAACTTAACCTTGGCCGCCATAAACTTAAGTACTACGTATTAATGCGTACGAGTTAGGGTTTAGGAACCATTCTTAACGATCCCAGCCTCCGCAAGACTTGAATGCTACCTGTTAATGCGTACGAGCTCGGTTTCAGGACCCATTCTCAACGATCCCAGGCTCCGCAAGACCAGCTTGCAAGATCTTAACCTTGGCACTCCTAGACTTGAATGCTACCTGTTAATGCGTACGAGATCGGTTTCAGAACCCATTCTCAACGACCCCAGTCTCCGCAAAATCAGCTAGCAAGATCTTGACCTTGGCCCTCCTAGACTTGAATGCTTCCTGTTTCTGCGTACGGGTTCGGTTTCAGGAATCATACTCGACGATCCCAGCCTCGGCAAGACCAGCTAGGAAAAACTTAACCTTGGCCGCCATAAACTTAAGTACTACGTATTAATGCGTACGAGTTCGGTTTCAAGAACCATTCTCAACGATCCCAGCCTCCGCAAGACCAGCTTGCAAGATCTTAACCTTGACCCTCCTAGACTTGAATGCTACCTGTTAATGCGTACGAGATCGGTTTCAGAACCCATTTTCAACGATCCCAGTCTCCGGAAAATCAGATAGCAAGATCTTGACCTTGGCCCTTCTAGACTTGAATGCTTCCTGTTTCTGCGTACGGGTTCGGTTTCAGGAATCATACTCGACGATCCCAGCCTCGGCAAGACCAGCTGGGAAAAACTTAACCTTGGCCGCCATAAACTTAAGTACTACGTATTAATGCGTACGAGTTCGGTTTCAAGAACCATTCTCAACGATCCCAGCCTCCGCAAGACTTGAATGCTACCTGTTAATGCGTACGAGCTCGGTTTCAGGACCCATTCTCAACGATCCCAGGCTCCGCAAGACCAGCTTGCAAGATCTTAACCTTGACCCTCCTAGACTTGAATGCTACCTGTTAATGCGTACGAGATCGGTTTCAGAACCCATTCTCAACGACCCCAGTCTCCGCAAAATCAGCTAGCAAGATCTTGACCTTGGCCCTCCTAGACTTGAATGCTTCCTGTTTCTGCGTACGGGTTCGGTTTCAGGAATCATACTCGACGATCCCAGCCTCGGCAAGACCAGCTAGGAAAAACTTAACCTTGGCCGCCATAAACTTAAGTACTACGTATTAATGCGTACGAGTTCGGGTTTAGGAACCATTCTTAACGATCCCAGCCTCCGCAAGACTTGAATGCTACCTGTTAATGCGTACGAGCTCGGTTTCAGGACCCATTCTCAACGATCCCAGGCTCCGCAAGACCAGCTTGCAAGATCTTAACCTTGGCACTCCTAGACTTGAATGCTACCTGTTAATGCGTACGAGATCGGTTTCAGAACCCATTCTCAACGACCCCAGTCTCCGCAAAATCAGCTAGCAAGATCTTGACCTTGGCCCTCCTAGACTTGAATGCTTCCTGTTTCTGCGTACGGGTTCGGTTTCAGGAATCATACTCGACGATCCCAGCCTCGGCAAGACCAGCTGGGAAAAACTTAACCTTGGCCGCCATAAACTTAAGTACTACGTATTAATGCGTATGAGTTCGGTTTCAAGAACCATTCTCAACGATCCCAGCCTCCGCAAGACTTGAATGCTACCTGTTAATGCGTACGAGCTCGGTTTCAGGACCCATTCTCAACGATCCCAGGCTCCGCACGACCAGCTTGCAAGATCTTAACCTTGACACTCCTAGACTTGAATGCTACCTGTTAATGCGTACGAGATCGGTTTCAGAACCCATTCTCAACGACCCCAGTCTCCGCAAAATCAGCTAGCAAGATCTTGACCTTGGCCCTCCTAGACTTGAATGCTTCCTGTTTCTGCGTACGGGTTCGGTTTCAGGAATCATACTCGACGATCCCAGCCTCGGCAAGACCAGCTAGGAAAAACTTAACCTTGGCCGCCATAAACTTAAGTACTACGTATTAATGCGTACGAGTTCGGTTTCAAGAACCATTCTCAACGATCCCAGCCTCCGCAAGACTTGAATGCTACCTGTTAATGCGTACGAGCTCGGTTTCAGGACCCATTCTCAACGATCCCAGGCTCCGCAAGACCAGCTTGCAAGATCTTAACCTTGGCACTCCTAGACTTGAATGCTACCTGTTAATGCGTACGAGATCGGTTTCAGAACCCATTCTCAACGACCCCAGTCTCCGCAAAATCAGCTAGCAAGATCTTGACCTTGGCCCTCCTAGACTTGAATGCTTCCTGTTTCTGCGTACGGGTTCGGTTTCAGGAATCATACTCGACGATCCCAGCCTCGGCAAGACCAGCTAGGAAAAACTTAACCTTGGCCGCCATAAACTTAAGTACTTCGTATTAATGCGTACGAGTTCGGTTTCAAGAACCATTCTCAACGATCCCAGCCTCCGCAAGACTTGAATGCTACCTGTTAATGCGTACGAGCTCGGTTTCAGGACCCATACTCAACGATCCCAGGCTCCGCAAGACCAGCTTGCAAGATCTTAACCTTGGCACTCCTAGACTTGAATGCTACCTGTTAATGCGTACGAGATCGGTTTCAGAACCCATTCTCAACGACCCCAATCTCCGCAAAATCAGCTAGCAAGATCTTGACCTTGGCCCTCCTAGACTTGAATGCTTCCTGTTTCTGCGTACGGGTTCGGTTTCAGGAATCATACTCGACGATCCCAGCCTCGGCAAGACCAGCTAGAAAAAACTTAACCTTGGCCACCATAAACTTAAGTACGACGTATTAATGCGTACGAGTTCGGTTTCAAGAACCATTCTCAACGATCCCAGCCTCCGCAAGACTTGAATGCTACCTGTTAATGCGTACGAGCTCGGTTTCAGAACCCATTCTCAACGATCCCAGTCTCCGCAAAATCAGATAGCAAGATCTTGACCTTGTCCCTTCTAGACTTGAATGCTTCCTGTTTCTGCGTACGGGTTCGGTTTCAGGAATCATACTCGACGATCCCAGCCTCCGCAAGACTTGAATGCTACCTGTTAATGCGTACGAGCTCGGTTTCAGGACCCATACTCAACGATCCCAGGCTCCGCAAGACCAGCTTGCAAGATCTTAACCTTGACCCTCCTAGACTTGAATGCTACCTGTTAATGCGTACGAGATCGGTTTCAGAACCCATTCTCAACGACCCCAGTCTCCGCAAAATCAGCTAGCAAGATCTTGACCTTGGCCCTCCTAGACTTGAATGCTTCCTGTTTCTGCGTACGGGTTCGGTTTCAGGAATCATACTCGACGATCCCAGCCTCGGCAAGACCAGCTAGGAAAAACTTAACCTTGGCCGCCATAAACTTAAGTACTACGTATTAATGCGTACGAGTTCGGTTTCAAGAACCATTCTCAACGATCCCAGCCTCCGCAAGACTTGAATGCTACCTGTTAATGCGTACGAGCTCGGTTTCAGGACCCATTCTCAACGATCCCAGGCTCCGCACGACCAGCTTGCAAGATCTTAACCTTGGCACTCCTAGACTTGAATGCTACCTGTTAATGCGTACGAGATCGGTTTCAGAACCCATTCTCAACGACCCCAGTCTCCGCAAAATCAGCTAGCAAGATCTTGACCTTGGCCCTCCTAGACTTGAATGCTTCCTGTTTCTGCGTACGGGTTCGGTTTCAGGAATCATACT
The DNA here is from genome assembly GCA_035046345.1 of Drosophila birchii. Classification (NCBI taxonomy): domain Eukaryota; kingdom Metazoa; phylum Arthropoda; class Insecta; order Diptera; family Drosophilidae; genus Drosophila; species Drosophila birchii. Next base: position 136,175 of record JAWNOA010000074.1, on the reverse strand, counting down.
CGACGATCCCAGCCTCGGCAAGACCAGCTAGAAAAAACTTAACCTTGGCCACCATAAACTTAAGTACGACGTATTAATGCGTACGAGTTCGGTTTCAAGAACCATTCTCAACGATCCCAGCCTCCGCAAGACTTGAATGCTACCTGTTAATGCGTACGAGCTCGGTTTCAGAACCCATTCTCAACGATCCCAGTCTCCGCAAAATCAGATAGCAAGATCTTGACCTTGTCCCTTCTAGACTTGAATGCTTCCTGTTTCTGCGTACGGGTTCGGTTTCAGGAATCATACTCGACGATCCCAGCCTCGGCAAGACCAGCTAGGAAAAACTTAACCTTGGCCGCCATAAACTTAAGTACTACGTATTAATGCGTACGAGTTCGGTTTCAAGAACCATTCTCAACGATCCCAGCCTCCGCAAGACTTCAATGCTACCTGTTAATGCGTACGAGCTCGGTTTCAGAACCCATTCTTAACGATCCCAGTCTCCGCAAAATCAGCTAGCAAGATCTTGACCTTGACCCTTACAGACTTGAATGCTTCCTGTTACTGCGTACGAGTTTGGTTTCAGGAACCGTACTCGACGATCCCGGCCTCCGCAAGATCAGCTAGCTAGATTTTAACCTTGGCCCTTCTTGACTTGAATGGTACCTCTTACTGCGTACGAGTTCGGTTTCAGGAACCATACTCGACGATACCAGCCTCCTAGACTTGAATGCTACCTGTAAAAGCGTACGAGCTCGGTTTCAGAACCCATTCTCAACGACCCCAGTCTCCGCAAAATCAGCTAGCAAGATCTTGACCTTGTCCATTCTAGACTTGAATGCTTCCTGTTTCTGCGTACGGGTTCGGTTTCAGGAATCATACTCGACGATCCCAGCCTCGGCAAGACCAGCTAGGAAAAACTTAACCTTGGCCGCCATAAACTTAAGTACTACGTATTAATGCGTACGAGTTCGGTTTCAAGAACCATTCTCAACGATCCCAGCCTTCGCAAGACTTGAATGCTACCTCTTAATGCGTACGAGCTCGGTTTCGGGAACCATTCTCAACGATCCCAGGCTCCGCAAGACCAGCTTGCAAGATCTTAACCTTGGCACTCCTAGACTTGAATGCTACCTGTTAATGCGTACGAGCTCGGTTTCAGAACCCATTCTCAACGATCCCAGTCTCCGCAAAATCAGCTAGCAAGATCTTGACCTTGACCCTTACAGACTTGAATGCTTCCTGTTTCTGCGTACGAGTTTGGTTTCAGGAACCGTACTCGACGATCCCGGCCTCCGCAAGATCAGCTAGCTAGATTTTAACCTTGGCCCTCCTTGACTTGAATGGTACCTCTTACTGCGTACGAGTTCGGTTTCAGGAACCATACTCGACGATACCAGCCTCCTTGACTTGAATGCTACCTCTTACTGCGTACCATAAACTTAAGTACTACGTATTAATGCGTACGAGTTAGGGTTTAGGAACCATTCTTAACGATCCCAGCCTCCGCAAGACTTGAATGCTACCTGTTAATGCGTACGAGCTCGGTTTCAGGACCCATTCTCAACGATCCCAGGCTCCGCAAGACCAGCTAGCAAGATCTTAACCTTGGCCCTCCTTGACTTGAATGGTACCTGTTAATGCGTACGAGCTCGGTTTCAGAACCCATTCTCAACGACCCCAGTCTCCGCAAAATCAGCTAGCAAGATCTTGACCTTGGCCCTCCTAGACTTGAATGCTTCCTGTTTCTGCGTACGGGTTCGGTTTCAGGAATCATACTCGACGATCCCAGCCTCGGCAAGACCAGCTAGGAAAAACTTAACCTTGGCCGCCATAAACTTAAATACTACGTATTAATGCGTACGAGTTCGGTTTCAAGAACCATTCTCAACGATCCCAGCCTCCGCAAGACTTGAATGCTACCTGTTAATGCGTACGAGCTCGGTTTCAGGACCCATACTCAACGATCCCAGGCTCCGCAAGACCAGCTTGCAAGATCTTAACCTTGACCCTCCTAGACTTGAATGCTACCTGTTAATGCGTACGAGATCGGTTTCAGAACCCATTCTCAACGACCCCAGTCTCCGCAAAATCAGCTAGCAAGATCTTGACCTTGGCCATTCTAGACTTGAATGCTTCCTGTTTCTGCGTACGGGTTCGGTTTCAGGAATCATACTCGACGATCCCAGCCTCGGCAAGACCAGCTAGGAAAAACTTAACCTTGGCCGCCATAAACTTAAGTACTACGTATTAATGCGTACGAGTTCGGTTTCAAGAACCATTCTCAACGATACCAGCCTCCGCAAGACTTGAATGCTACCTGTTAATGCGTACGAGCTCGGTTTCAGGACCCATTCTCAACGATCCCAGGCTCCGCAAGACCAGCTTGCAAGATCTTAACCTTGGCACTCCTAGACTTGAATGCTACCTGTTTATGCGTACGAGTTCGGTTTCAGAACCCATTCTCAACGACCCCAGTCTCCGCAAAATCAGCTAGCAAGATCTTGACCTTGGCCCTCCTAGACTTGAATGCTTCCTGTTTCTGCGTACGGGTTCGGTTTCAGGAATCATACTCGACGATCCCAGCCTCGGCAAGACCAGCTAGAAAAAACTTAACCTTGGCCACCATAAACTTAAGTACGACGTATTAATGCGTACAAGTTCGGTTTCAAGAACCATTCTCAACGATCCCAGCCTCAGCAAGACTTGAATGCTACCTGTTAATGCGTACGAGCTCGGTTTCAGAACCCATTCTCAACGATCCCAGTCTCCGCAAAATCAGCTAGCAAGATCTTGACCTTGTCCCTTCTAGACTTGAATGCTTCCTGTTTCTGCGTACGGGTTCGGTTTCAGGAATCATACTCGACGATACCAGCCTCGGCAAGACCAGCTAGGAAAAACTTAACCTTGGCCGCCATAAACTTAAGTACTACGTATTAATGCGTACGAGTTCGGTTTCAAGAACCATTCTCAACGATCCCAGCCTCCGCAAGACTTCAATGCTACCTGTTAATGCGTACGAGCTCGGTTTCAGAACCCATTCTTAACGATCCCAGTCTCCGCAAAATCAGCTAGCAATATCTTAACCTTCGCCCTCCTACACTTGATGGGTACCTGTTACTGCGTACGGGTTCGGTTTCAGGAGTCATACTCGACGATCCCGGCCTCCGCAAGATCGGCTAGCAAGATTTTAACCTTGGCCCTCCTTGACTTGAATGGTACCTGTTATTGCGTACGGGTTCGGTTTCAGGAATCATACTCGACGATCACAGTCTAGGCAAGACCAGCTAGCAAGAGCTTAACCTTTTCGCTCCAAGACTTGAATGCTACCTGTAAAAGCGTACGAGCTCGGTTTCAGAACCCATTCTCAACGGTCCCAGCCTCTGCAAGACATGAATGCTACCTGTTAATGCGTACGAGCTCGGTTTCAGGAACCATTCTCAACGATCCCAGGCTCCGCAAGACCAGCTTGCAAGATCTTAACCTTGGCACTCCTAGACTTGAATGCTACCTGTTAATGCGTACGAGCTCAGTTTCAGAACCCATTCTTAACGATCCCAGTCTCCGCAAAATCAGCTAGCAAGATCTTGACCTTGACCCTTACAGACTTGAATGCTTCCTGTTACTGCGTACGAGTTTGGTTTCAGGAACCGTACTCGACGATCCCGGATTCCGCAAGATCAGCTAGCTAGATTTTAACCTTGGCCCTCCTTGACTTGAATGGTACCTCTTACTGCATACGAGTTCGGTTTCAGGAACCATACTCGACGATACCAGCCTCCTAGACTTGAATGCTACCTCTTACTGCGTACGAGTTCGGTTTCCGGAACCATACTCGACGATACCGCAAAATCAGCTAGCAATATCTTAACCTTCGCCCTCCTACACTAGATGGGTACCTGTTACTGCGTACGGGTTCGGTTTCAGGAATCATACTCGACGATCCCGGCCTCCGCAAGATCGGCTAGCAAGATTTTAACCTTGGCCCTCCTTGACTTGAATGGTACCTGTTACTGCTTACGGGTTCGGTTTCAGGAATCATACTCGACGATCACAGCCTAGGCAAGACCAGCTAGCAAGAGCTTAACCTTGGCGCTCCTAGACTTGAATGCTACCTGTAAAAGCGTACGAGCTCGGTTTCAGAACCCATTCTCCTCAAAATCAGCTAGCAAGATCTTAACCTTTTCCCATCTAGACTTGATTGGTACCTGTTAATGCGTACGATCTCGGTTTCAGAACTCATTCTCAACGATCCCAGTCTCCGCAAAATCAGTTAGCAAGATCTTGACCTTGACCCTTACAGACTTGAATGCTTCCTGTTACTGCGTACGAGTTTGGTTTCAGGAACCGTACTCGACGATCCCGGATTCCGCAAGATCAGCTAGCTAGATTTTAACCTTGGCCCTCCTTGACTTGAATGGTACCTCTTACTGCGTACGAGTTCGGTTTCAGGAACCATACTCGACGATACCAGCCTCCTAGACTTGAATGCTACCTCTTACTGCGTACGAGTTCGGTTTCAGGAACCATACTCGACGATACCGCAAAATCAGCTAGCAATATCTTAACCTTCGCCCTCCTACACTAGATGGGTACCTGTTACTGCGTACGGGTTCGGTTTCGGGAATCATACTCGACGATCCCGGCCTCCGCAAGATCGGCTAGCAAGATTTTAACCTTGGCCCTCCTTGACTTGAATGGTACCTGTTACTGCGTACGGGTTCGGTTTCAGGAATCATACTCGACGATCACAGCCTAGGCAAGACCAGCTAGCAAGAGCTTAACCTTGGCGCTCCTAGACTTGAATGCTACCTGTAAGCGTACGAGCTCGGTTTCAGAACTCATTCTCAACGATCCCAGTCTCCGCAAAATCAGCTAGCAAGATCTTGACCTTGGCCCTCCTAGACTTGAATGCTTCCTGTTTCTGCGTACGGGTTCGGTTTCAGGAATCATACTCGACGATCCCAGCCTCGGCAAGACCAGCTAGGAAAAACTTAACCTTGGCCGCCATAAACTTAAGTACTACGTATTAATGCGTACGAGTTCGGTTTCAAGAACCATTCTCAACGATCCCAGCCTCCGCAAGACTTGAATGCTACCTGTTAATGCGTACGAGATCGGTTTCAGAACCCATTCTCAACGACCCCAGTCTCCGCAAAATCAGCTAGCAAGATCTTGACCTTGGCCCTCCTAGACTTGAATGCTTCCTGTTTCTGCGTACGGGTTCGGTTTCAGGAATCATACTCGACGATCCCAGCCTCGGCAAGACCAGCTAGGAAAAACTTAACCTTGGCCGCCATAAACTTAAGTACTACGTATTAATGCGTACGAGTTCGGTTTCAAGAACCATTCTCAACGATCCCAGCCTCCGCAAGACTTGAATGCTACCTGTTAATGCGTACGAGCTCGGTTTCAGGACCCATACTCAACGATCCCAGGCTCCGCAAGACCAGCTTGCAAGATCTTAACCTTGACCCTCCTAGACTTGAATGCTACCTGTTAATGCGTACGAGATCGGTTTCAGAACCCATTTTCAACGACCCCAGTCTCCGCAAAATCAGCTAGCAAGATCTTGACCTTGGCCTTCCTAGACTTGAATGCTTCCTGTTTCTGCGTACGGGTTCGGTTTCAGGAATCATACTCGACGATCCCAGCCTCGGCAAGACCAGCTAGGAAATTTTAACCTTGGCCCTCCTTAAACTTGAATGCTACCTATTAATGCGTACGAGTTCGGTTTCAAGAACCATTCTCAACGATCCCAGCCTCCGCAAGACTTGAATGCTACCTGTTAATGCGTACGAGATCGGTTTCAGAACCCATTCTCAACGACCCCAGTCTCCGCAAAATCAGCTAGCAAGATCTTGACCTTGGCCCTCCTAGACTTGAATGCTTCCTGTTTCTGCGTACGGGTTCGGTTTCAGGAATCATACTCGACGATCCCAGCCTCGGCAAGACCAGCTAGAAAAAACTTAACCTTGGCCACCATAAACTTAAGTACGACGTATTAATGCGTACAAGTTCGGTTTCAAGAACCATTCTCAACGATCCCAGCCTCCGCAAGACTTCAATGCTACCTGTTAATGCGTACGAGCTCGGTTTCAGAACCCATTCTCAACGATCCCAGTCTCCGCAAAATCAGATAGCAAGATCTTGACCTTGTCCCTTCTAGACTTGAATGCTTCCTGTTTCTGCGTACGGGTTCGGTTTCAGGAATCATACTCGACGACCCCAGTCTCCGCAAAATCAGCTAGCAAGATCTTAACCTTGGCCCTCCTAGACTTGAATGCTTCCTGTTTCTGCGTACGGGTTCGGTTTCAGGAATCATACTCGACGATCCCAGCCTCGGCAAGACCAGCTAGGAAAAACTTAACCTTGGCCGCCATAAACTTAAGTACTACGTATTAATGCGTACGAGTTCGGTTTCAAGAACCATTCTCAACGATCCCAGCCTCCGCAAGACTTGAATGCTACCTGTTAATGCGTACGAGCTCGGTTTCAGGAACCATTCTCAACGATCCCAGGCTCCGCAAGACCAGCTTGCAAGATCTTAACCTTGACCCTCCTAGACTTGAATGCTACCTGTTAATGCGTACGAGATCGGTTTCAGAACCCATTTTCAACGACCCCAGTCCCGCAAAATCAGCTAGCAAGATCTTAACCTTGGCCTTCCTAGACTTGAATGCTTCCTGTTTCTGCGTACGGGTTCGGTTTCAGGAATCATACTCGACGATCCCAGCCTCGGCAAGACCAGCTAGAAAAACTTAACCTTGGCCGCTCATAAACTTAAGTACTACGTATTAATGCGTACGAGTTCGGTTTCAAGAACCATTCTCAACGATCCCAGCCTACCGCAAGACTTGAATGCTACCTGTTAATGCGTACGAGATCGGTTTCAGAACCCATTCTCAACGACCCCAGTCTCCGCAAAATCAGCTAGCAAGATCTTGACCTTGGCCCTTCTAGACTTGAATGCTTCCTGTTTCTGCGTACGGGTTCGGTTTCAGGAATCATACTCGACGATCCCAGCCTCGGCAAGACCAGCTAGAAAAAACTTAACCTTGGCCACCATAAACTTAAGTACTACGTATTAATGCGTACGAGTTCGGTTTCAAGAACCATTCTCAACGATCCCAGCCTCCGCAAGACTTGAATGCTACCTGTTAATGCGTACGAGCTCGGTTTCAGAACCCATTCTCAACGATCCCAGTCTCCGCAAAATCAGCTAGCAAGATCTTGACCTTGTCCCTTCTAGACTTGAATGCTTCCTGTTTCTGCGTACGGGTTCGGTTTCAGGAATCCATACTCGACGATCCCAGCCTCGGCAAGACCAGCTAGGAAAAACTTAACCTTGGCCGCCATAAGACTTAAGTACTACGTATTAATGCGTACGAGTTCGGTTTCAAGAACCATTCTCAACGATCCCAGCCTCCGCAAGACTTGAATGCTACCTGTTAATGCGTACGAGCTCGGTTTCAGAACCCATTCTTAACGATCCCAGTCTCCGCAAAATCAGCTAGCAAGATCTTGACCTTGACCCTTACTAGACTTGAATGCTTCCTGTTACTGCGTACGAGTTTGGTTTCAGGAACCGTACTCGACGATCCCGGCCTCCGCAAGATCAGCTAGCTAGATTTTAACCTTGGCCCTCCTTGACTTGAATGGTACCTCTTACTGCGTACGAGTTCGGTTTCAGGAACCATACTCGACGATACCAGCCTCCTAGACTTGAATGCTACCTCTTACTGCGTACGAGTTCGGTTTCAGGAACCATACTCGACGATACCGCAAAATCTGCTAGCAATATCTTAACCTTCGCCCTCCTACACTAGATGGGTACCTGTTACTGCGTACGGGTTCGGTTTCAGGAATCATACTCGACGATCCCGGCCTCCGCAAGATCGGCTAGCAAGATTTTAACCTTGGCCCTCCTTGACTTGAATGGTACCTGTTACTGCGTACGGGTTCGGTTTCAGGAATCATACTCGACGATCACAGCCTAGGCAAGACCAGCTAGCAAGAGCTTAACCTTGGCGCTCCTAGACTTGAATGCTACCTGTAAAAGAATGCGTACGAGCTCGGTTTCCTAGGTAGAACTCATCATTCTCAACGATCCCAGTCTCCGCAAAATCAGCTAGCAAGATCTTGACCTTGACCCTTCCAGACTTGAATGCTTCCTGTTTCTGCGAACGAGTTCGGTTTCAGGAACCATACTCGACGATACCGGCCTCCGCAAGATCAGCTAGCTAGATCTTAACCTTGGCCCTCCTTGACTTGAATGTTACCTCTTACTGCGTACGAGTTCGGTTTCAGGAACCATACTCGACGATACCGCAAAATCAGCTAGCAATATCTTAACCTCCGCCCTCCTACACTAGATGGGTACCTGTTACTGCGTACGGGTTCGGTTTCAGGAATCATACTCGACGATCCCAGCCTCCACAAGATCGGCTAGCAAGATTTTAACCTTGGCCCTCCTTGACTTGAATGGTACCTGTTACTGCGTACGGGTTCGGTTTCAGGAATCATACTCGACGATCACAGACTAGGCAAGACCAGCTTGCAAGATCTTAACCTTGACCCTCCTAGACTTGAATGCTACCTGTTAATGCGTACGAGCTCGGTTTCAGAACCCATTCTCAACGACCCCAGTCTCCGCAAAATCAGCTAGCAAGATCTTGACCTTGTCCATTCTAGACTTGAATGCTTCCTGTTTCTGCGTACGGGTTCGGTTTCAGGAATCATACTCGACGATCCCAGCCTCGGAAAGACCAGCAAGGAAAAACTTAACCTTGGCCACCATAAACTTAAGTACGACGTATTAATGCGTACGAGTTCGGTTTCAAGAACCATTCTCAACGATCCCAGCCTCCGCAAGACTTGAATGCTACCTGTTAATGCGTACGATCTCGGTTTCCGAACCCATTCTCAACGATCCCAGTCTCCGCAAAATCAGCTAGCAAGATCTTGACCTTGACCCTTACATACTGGAATGCTTCCTGTTTCTGCGTACGAGTTTGGTTTCAGGAACCGTACTCGACGATCCCGGCCTCCGCAAGATCAGCTAGCTAGATTTTAACCTTGGCCCTTCTTGACTTGAATGGTACCTCTTACTGCGTACGAGTTCGGTTTCAGGAACCATACTCGACGATACCAGCCTCCTAGACTTGAATGCTACCTCTTACTGCGTACGAGTTCGGTTTCAGGAACCATACTCGACGATACCGCAAAATCAGCTAGCAATATCTTAACCTTCGCCCTCCTACACTAGATGGGTACCTGTTACTGCGTACGGGTTCGGTTTCAGGAATCATACTCGACGATCCCAGCCTAGGCAAGACCAGCTAGCAAGATCTTAACCTTGGCCCTCCTAGACTTGAATGCTACCTGTTAATGCGTACGAGTTCGGTTTCAGAAACCATTCTCAACGATCCCAGCCTCCGCAAAATCAGCTAGCAAGATCTTGACCTTGACCCTTCTAGACTTGAATGCTTCCTGTTTCTGCGTACGAGTTCGGTTTCATGAATCATACTCGACGATACCGCAAGATCAGCTAGCAATATCTTAACCTTCGCCCTCCTACACTTAGATGGGTACCTGTTACTGCGTACGAGTTTGGTTTCAGGAACCGTACTCGACGATCCCGGCCTCCGCAAGACTTCAGCTAGCTAGCTGTTACTGCGTACGAGTTCGGTTTCAGGAACCATTCTCAACGATCCCAGCCTCCGCAAGATCAGCTAGCAAGATCTTAACCTTGGCCCTCCTAGACTTGAATGATACCTGTTACTGCGTACGAGTTCGGTTTCAGGAACCATTCGACGATCCCAGCCTCCGCAAAATCAGCTAGCAAGATCTTAACCTTGGCCCTCCTAGACTTGAATGCTACCTGTTACTGCGTACGGGTTCGGTTTCAGGAACCATACTCGACGATCCCAGCATCCGCAAAATCAGCTAGCAATATTTTAACCTTCGCCCTCCTACACTAGATTGGTACCTGTTACTGCGTACGGGTTCGGTTTCAGGAATCATACTCGACGATCCCAGCCTCCGCAAGATCAGCTAGCAAGATTTTAACCTTGGCGCTCCTAGACTTGAATGCTACCTCTTAATGCGTACGAGTTCGGTTTCAGGAACCATTCTCAACGATCCCAGTCTCCGCAAAATCAGCTAGCTAGATTTTAACCTTGGCCCTCCTTGACTTGAATGCTACCTGCTTACTGCGTACGAGTTCGGTTTCAGGAATCATACTCGACGATCCAGGCCTCCGCAAGATCGGCTAGCAAGAGCTTAACCTTGGCCCTCCTTGACTTGAATGGTACCTGTTACTGCGTACGAGTTTGGTTTCAGGAACCATACTCGACGATCCAGCCTCCGCAAAATCAGCTAGCAATATCGTAACCTTCGCCCTCCTACACTTGATGGGTACCTGTTACTGCGTACGGGTTCGGTTTCAGGAATCATACTCGACGATCCCAGCCTCGGCAAGACCAGCTAGCAAGATTTTAACCTTGGCCCTCCTTAGACTTAAATGCTACCTCTTACTGCGTACGAGTTCGGTTTCAAGAAACATACTCGACGATCCCAGCCTCCTAGACTTGAATGCTACCTGTTAATGCGTACGAGCTCGGTTTCAGGACACCATTCTCAACGATCCCAGTCTCCGCAAAATCAGCTAGCTAGATCTTGACCTTGGCCCTTCTAGACTTGAATGCTTCCTGTTCCTGCGTACGAGTTCGGTTTCAGGAACCATACCCGACGATCCCAGCCTCCGCAAGATCAGCTAGCAAACCTTGGCGGTCCTAGACTTGAATGCTACCTGTTAATGCGTACGAGCTCGGTTTCAGAACCCATTCTCAACGATCCCAGTCTCCGCAAAATCAGCTAGCAAGATCTTGACCTTGACCCTTACAGACTTGAATGATTCCTTAATGCTACCTGTTACTACGTACAAGCTCATTTCAGGAACCTTTCTCAACGATCCCAGCCTCCGCAAAAACAGCTAGCAAGATCTTAACCTTTTCCCATCTAGACTTTAATGCTACCTGTTAATGCGTACGAGCTCGGTTTCAGAACCCATTCTCAACGATCCCAGTCTCCGCAAAATCAGCTAGCAAGATCTTGACCTTGGCCCTTCTAGACTTGAATGCTTCCTGTTACTGCGTACGAGTTTGGTTTCAGGAACCGTACTCGACGATCCCGGCCTCCGCAAGATCAGCTAGCTAGATTTTAACCTTGGCCCTCCTTGACTTGAATGGTACCTCTTACTGCGTACGAGTTCGGTTTCAGGAACCATACTCGACGATACCAGCCTCCTAGACTTCAATGCTACCTCTTACTGCGTACGAGTTCGGTTTCAGGAACCATACTCGACGATACCGCAAAATCAGCTAGCAATATCTTAACCTTCGCCGTCCTACACTAGATTGGTACCTGTTACTGCGTACGGGTTCGGTTTCAGGAATCATACTCGACGATCACAGTCTAGGCAAAACCAGCTAGCAAGAGCATAACCTTGGCGCTCCTAGACTTGAATGCTACATGTAAATGCGTACGAGCTCGGTTTCAGAATCCATTTTCAACGATCCCAGCCTCCGCAAAAACAGCTAGCAAGATCTTAACCTTTTCCCATTCTAGACTTGAATGCTACCTGTTAATGCGTACGAGTCTCGGTTTCAGGAACCCATACTCAACGATCCCAGTCTCCGCAAAATCAGCTAGCAAGAACTTAACTTTGACCCTTACAGACTTGAATGCTTCCTGTTTCATGCGTACGAGTTTGGTTTCAGGAACCGTACTCGACGATCCCGGCCTCCGCAAGATCAGCTATGCTAGATTTTAACCGTACTGGCCCTCCTTGACTTGAATGGTACCTCTTACTGCGCACGAGTTCGGTTTCAGGAACCATTCTCAACGATCCCAGCCTCCGCACTCCTAGACTTGAATGCTACCTGTTAATGCGTACGAGCTCGGTTTCAGAACCCATTTTTAACGATCCCAGTCTCCGCAAAATCAGCTAGCAAGATCTTGACCTTGTCCCTTCGAGACTTGAATGCTTCCTGTTACTGCGTACGAGTTCGATTTCAGGAATCATACTCGACGATCCCGGCCTCCGCAATATCAGCTAGCAAGATTTTAACCTTGGCGCTCCTTGACTTGAATGGTACCTGTTACTGCGTACGGGTTCGGTTTCAGGAATCATACTCGACGATCACAGCCTTGGCAAGACCAGCTAGCAAGAGCTTAACCTTGGCGCTCCTAGACTTGAATGCTACCTGTTAATGCGTACGAGCTCGGTTTTAGAACCCATTCTCAACGATCCCAGTCTCCGCAAAATCAGCTAGCAAGATCTTGACCTTGACCCTTCTAGACTTGAATGCTTCCTGCTTCTGCGTACGGGTTCGGTTTCAGGAATCATACTCGACGATCCAAGCCTCCGCAAGATCAGCTAGCAAGAGCTTAACCTTGGCCCTCCTTGACTTGAATGCTACCTGTTACTGCGTACGGGTTCGGTTTCAGGAACCATACTCGACGATACCGCAAAATCAGCTAGCAATATCGTAACCTTGGCCCTCCTACACTAGATGGGTACCTGTTACTGCGTACGGGTTCGGTTTCAGGAATCATACTCGACGATCCCAGCCTCGGCAAGACCAGCTAGGAAAAACTTAACTTTGGCCGCCATAAACTTAAGTACTACGTATTAATGCGTACGAGTTCGGTTTCAAGAACCATTCTCAACGATCCTAGCCTCCGCAAGACTTGAATGCTACCTGTTAATGCGTACGAGCTCGGTTTCAGAACACATTTATAACGATCCCAGTCTCCGCAAAATCGGCTAGCAAGATCTTGACCTTGTCCCTTCTAGACTTGAATGCTTCCTGTTCCTGCGTACGAGTTCGGTTTCAGGAACCGTACCCGACGATCCCGGCCTCCGCAAGATCAGCTAGCAACCTTGGCGGTCCTAGACTTGAATGCTACCTGTTAATGCGTACGAGCTCGGTTTCAGAACCCATTCTCAACGATCCCAGTCTCCGCAAAATCAGCTAGCAAGATCTTGACCTTGACCCTTACAGACTTGAATGATTCCTTAAATGCTACCTGTTACTACGAAAAAGGTCAGTTTCAGGAACCTTTCTCAACGATCCCAGCCTCCGCAAAATCAGCTAGCAAGATCTTAACCTTTGCCCATCTAGACTTTATTGGTACCTGTTAATGCGTACGACCTCGGTTTCAGAATCCATTTTCAACGATCCCAGTCCCCGCAAAATCAGCTAGCAAGATCTTGACCTTGGCCCTTCTAGACTTGAATGCTTCCTGTTACTGCGTACGAGTTTGGTTTCAGGAACCGTACTCGACGATCCCGGCCTCCGCAAGATCAGCTAGCAAGATTTTAACCTTGGCCCTCCTTGACTTGAATGGTACCTCTTACTGCGTACGAGTTCGGTTTCAGGAACCATACTCGACGATACCAGCCTCCTAGACTTGGATGCTACCTCTTACTGCGTACGAGTTCGGTTTCAGGAACCATTCTCGACGATACCGCCAAATCAGCTAGCAATATCTTAACCTTCGCCCTCCTACACTAAATGGGTACCTGTTACTGCGTACGGGTTCGGTTTCAGGAATCATACTCGACGATCACAGCCTAGGCAAGACCAGCTAGCAAGAGCTTAACCTTGGCGCTCCTAGACTTGAATGCTACCTGTAAAAGCGTACGAGCTCGGTTTCAGAACCCATTCTCAACGATCCCAGTCTCCGCAAAATCAGCTAGCAAGATCTTGACCTTGTCCATTCTAGACTTGAATGCTTCCTGTTTCTGCGTACGGGTTCGGTTTCAGGAATCATACTCGACGATCCCAGCCTCGGCAAGACCAGCTAGGAAAAACTTAACCTTGGCCGCCATAAACTTAAGTACTACGTATTAATGCGTACGAGTTCGGCTTCAAGAACCATTCTCAACGATCCTAGCCTCCGCAAGACTTGAATGCTACCTGTTACTGCGTACGAGTTCGGTTTCAGGAACCGTTCTCGACGATCCCAGCCTCCGCAAGACTTGAATGCTACCTGTTAATGCGTACGAACTCGGTTTCAGGAACCATTCTCAACGATCCCAGGCTCCGCAAGACCAGCTTGCAAGATCTTAACCTTGGCACTCCTAGACTTGAATGCTACCTGTTAATGCGTACGAGCTCGGTTTCAGAACCCATTTTTAACGATCCCAGTCTCCGCAAAATCAGCTAGCAAGATCTTGACCTTGTCCCTTCGAGACTTGAATGCTTCCTGTTACTGCGTACGGGTTCGGTTTCAGGAATCATACTCGACGATCCCGGCATCCGCAAGATCAGCTAGCAAGATTTTAACCTTGGCCCTCCTTGACTTGAATGGTACCTGTTACTGCGTACGGGTTCGGTTTCAGGAATCATACTCGACGATCACAGCCTTGGCAAGACCAGCTAGCAAGATCTTAACCTTGGCCCTCCTAGACTTGAATGCTACCTGTTAATGCGTACGAGCTCGGTTTCAGAACCCATTCTCAACGATCCCAGTCTCCGCAAAATCAGCTAGCAAGATCTTGACCTTGACCCTTACAGACTTGAATACTTCCTGTTTCTGCGTACGGGTTCGGTTTCAGGAATCATTCTCGACGATCCCAGGCCTCCGCAAGATCAGCTAGCAAGATCTTAACCTTGGCCCTCCTTGACTTGAATGGTACCTGTTACTGCGTACGGGTTCGGTTTCAGGAACCATTCTCAACGATACCGCAAAATCAGCTAGCAATATCGTAACCTTCGCCCTCCTACACTAGAATGCTACCTGTTACTGCGTACGGGTTCGGTTTCAGGAATCATACTCGACGATCCCAGCCTCGGCAAGACCAGCTAGGAAAAATTTAACCTTGGCCGCCATAAACTTAAATACTACGTATTAATGCGTACGAGTTCGGTTTCAAGAACCATTCTCAACGATCCTAGCCTCCGCAAGACTTGAATGCTACCTGTTAATGCGTACGAGCTCGGTTTCAGAACTCATTTTTAACGATCCCAGTCTCCGCAAAATCGGCTAGCAAGATCTTGACCTTGTCCCTTCTAGACTTGAATGCTTCCTGTTACTGCGTACGAGTTCGGTTTCAGGAACCGTACCCGACGATCCCGGCCTCCGCAAGATCAGCTAGCAACCTTGGCGGTCCTAGACTTGAATGCTACCTGTTAATGCGTACGAGCTCGGTTTCAGAACCCATTCTCAACGATCCCAGTCTCCGCAAAATCAGCTAGCAAGATCTTGACCTTGACCCTTACAGACTTGAATGATTCCTTAAGTGCTACCTGTTACTACGTACGAGGTCGGTTTCAGGAACCATTCTCAACGATCCCAGCCTCCGCAAAACAGCTTGCAAGATCTTAACCTTTTCCCTTCTAGACTTTATTGGTACCTGTTAATGCGTACGAGCTCGGTTTCAGAATCCATTTTCAACGATCCCAGTCTCCGCAAAATCAGCTAGCAAGATCTTGACCTTGGCCCTTCTAGACTTGAATGCTTCCTGTTACTGCGTACGAGTTCGGTTTCAGGAACCGTACTCGACGATCCCAGCCTCCGCAAGAACAGCTAGCAAGATTTTAACCTTGGCCCTCCTTGACTTGAATGGTACCTGTTACTGCGTACGAGTTCGGTTTCAGGAACCATACTCGACGATCCCAGCCTCCTAGACTTGGATGCTACCTCTTACTGCGTACGAGTTCGGTTTCAGGAACCATTCTCAACGATACCGCAAAATCAGCTAGCAATATCTTAACCTTCGCCCTCCTACACTAGATGGGTACCTGTTACTGCGTACGAGTTCGGTTTCAGGAATCATTCTCGACGATCCCAGGCTCCGCAAGACCAGCTTGCAAGATCTTAACCTTGGCGCTCCTAGACTTGAATGCTACCTGTTAATGCGTACGAGCTCGGTTTCAGAACCCATTCTCAACGACCCCAGTCTCCGCAAAATCAGCTAGCAAGATCTTGACCTTGGCCATTCTAGACTTGAATGCTTCCTGTTTCTGCGTACGGGTTCGGTTTCAGGAATCATACTCGACGATCCCAGCCTCGGCAAGACCAGCTAGGAAAAACTTAACCTTGGCCGCCATAAACTTAAGTACTACGTATTAATGCGTACGAGTTCGGTTTCAAGAACCATTCTCAACGATCCCAGCCTCCGCAAGACTTGAATGCTACCTGTTAATGCGTACGAGCTCGGTTTCAGGAACCATTCTCAACGATCCCAGGCTCCGCAAGACCAGCTTGCAAGATCTTAACCTTGGCACTCCTAGACTTGAATGCTACCTGTTAATGCGTACGAGCTCGGTTTCAGAACCCATTCTCAACGATCCCAGTCTCCGCAAAATCAGCTAGCAAGATCTTGACCTTGGCCCTTCTAGACTTGAATGCTTCCTGTTACTGCGTACGAGTTTGGTTTCAGGAACCGTACTCGACGATCCCGGCCTCCGCAAGATCAGCTAGCAAGATTTTAACCTTGGCCCTCCTTGACTTGAATGGTACCTCTTACTGCGTACGAGTTCGGTTTCAGGAACCATACTCGACGATACCAGCCTCCTAGACTTGAATGCTACCTCTTACTGCGTACGAGTTCGGTTTCAGAAACCATTCTCAACGATACCGCAAAATCAGCTAGCAATATCTTAACCTTCGCCCTCCTACACTAGATGGGTACCTGTTACTGCGTACGGGTTCGGTTTCAGGAATCATTCTCGACGATCACAGCCTAGGCAAGACCAGCTAGCAAGATCTTAACCTTGGCGCTCCTAGACTTGAATGCTACCTGTTAATGCGTACGAGCTCGGTTTCAGAACCCATTCTCAACGATCCCAGTCTCCGCAAAATCAGCTAGCAAGATCTTAACCTTGGCCCTTCTAGACTTGAATGCTTCCTGTTACTGCGTACGAGTTCGGTTTCAGGAATCATATTCGACGATTCCAGCCTCCGCAAGATCAGCTAGCAAGATCTTAACCTTGGCCCTCCTTGACTTGAATGGTACCTCTTACTGCGTACGAGTTCGGTTTCAGGAACCGTACTCGACGATCCCAGCCTCCGCAAGACTTGAATGCTACCTGTTAATGCGTACGAGCTCGGTTTCAGGAACCATTCTCAACGATCCCAGGCTCCGCAAGACCAGCTTGCAAGATCTTAACCTTGGCACTCCTAGACTTGAATGCTACCTGTTAATGCGTACGAGCTCGGTTTCAGAACCCATTCTTAACGATCCCAGTCTCCGCAAAATCAGCTAGCAAGATCTTGACCTTGTCCCTTCTAGACTTGAATGCTTCCTGTTACTGCGTACGAGTTCGGTTTCAGGAACCGTACTCGACGATCCCGGCCTCCGCAAGATCAGCTAGCAACCTTGGCGGTCCTAGACTTGAATGCTACCTGTTAATGCGTACGAGCTCGGTTTCAGAACCCATTCTCAAAGATCCCAGTCTCCGCAAAATCAGCTAGCAAGATCTTGACCTTGACCCTTACAGACCTGAATGATTCCTTAAAAGCTACCTGTTACTACGAAAAAGCTCATTTTCAGGAACCTTTCTCAACGATCCCAGCCTCCGCAAAAACAGCTAGCAAGATCTTAACGTTTTCCCATCTAGACTTTATTGGTACCTGTTAATGCGTACGACCTCGGTTTCAGAATCCATTTTCAACGATCCCAGTCTCCGCAAAATCAGCTAGCAAGATCTTGACCTTGGCCCTTCTAGACTTGAATGCTTCCTGTTACTGCGTACGAGTTTGGTTTCAGGAACCGTACTCGACGATTCCGGCCTCCGCAAGATCAGCTAGCTAGATTTTAACCTTGGCCCTCCTTGACTTGAATGGTACCTCTTACTGCGTACGAGTTCGGTTTCAGGAACCATACTCGACGATACCAGCCTCCTAGACATGAATGCTACCTCTTACTGCGTACGAGTTCGGTTTCAGGAACCATACTCGACGATACCGCAAAATCAGCTAGCAATATCTTAACCTTCGCCCTCCTACACTAGATGGGTACCTGTTACTGCGTACGGGTTCGGTTTCAGGAATCATAATCGACGATCCCTGCCTCCGCAATATCGGCTAGCAAGATTTTAACCTTGGCCCTCCTTGACTTGAATGGTACCTGTTACTGCGTACGGGTTCGGTTTCAGGAATCATACTCGACGATCACAGCCTTGGCAAGACCAGCTAGCAAGAGCTTAACCTTGGCGCTCCTAGACTTGAATGCTACCTGTTAATGCGTACGAGCTCGGTTTTAGAACCCATTCTCAACGATCCCAGTCTCCGCAAAATCAGCTAGCAAGATCTTGACCTTGACCCTTACAGACTTGAATGCTTCCTGCTTCTGCGTACGGGTTCGGTTTCAGGAATCATACTCGACGATCCAGGCCTCCGCAAGATCGGCTAGCAAGAGCTTAACCTTGGCCCTCCTTGACTTGAATGGTACCTGTTACTGCGTACGGGTTCGGTTTCAGGAACCATACTCGACGATACCGCAAAATCAGCTAGCAATATCGTAACCTTCGCCCTCCTACACTAGATGGGTACCTGTTACTGCGTACGGGTTCGGTTTCAGGAATCATACTCGACGATCCCAGCCTCGACAAGACCAGCTAGGAAAAATTTAACCTTGGCCGCCATAAACTTAAGTACTACGTATTAATGCGTACGAGTTCGGTTTCAAGAACCATTCTCAACGATCCTAGCCTCCGCAAGACTTGAATGCTACCTGTTAATGCGTACGAGCTCGGTTTCAGAACACATTTATAACGATCCCAGTCTCCGCAAAATCGGCTAGCAAGATCTTGACCTTGTCCCTTCTAGACTTGAATGCTTCCTGTTCCTGCGTACGAGTTCGGTTTCAGGAACCGTACCCGACGATCCCGGCCTCCGCAAGATCAGCTAGCAACCTTGGCGGTCCTAGACTTGAATGCTACCTGTTAATGCGTACGAGCTCGGTTTCAGAACCCATTCTCAACGATCCCAGTCTCCGCAAAATCAGCTAGCAAGATCTTGACCTTGACCCTTACAGACTTGAATGATTCCTTAAGTGCTACCTGTTACTACGAAAAAGGTCATTTTCAGGAACCTTTCTCAACGATCCCAGCCTCCGCAAAAACAGCTAGCAAGATCTTAACCTTTTCCCATCTAGACTTTATTGGTACCTGTTAATGCGTACGACCTCGGTTTCAGAATCCATTTTCAACGATCCCAGTCCCCGCAAAATCAGCTAGCAAGATCTTGACCTTGGCCCTTCTAGACTTGAATGCTTCCTGTTACTGCGTACGAGTTTGGTTTCAGGAACCGTACTCGACGATCCCGGCCTCCGCAAGATCAGCTAGCAAGATTTTAACCTTGGCCCTCCTTGACTTGAATGGTACCTCTTACTGCGTACGAGTTCGGTTTCAGGAACCATACTCGACGATACCAGCCTCCTAGACTTGGATGCTACCTCTTACTGCGTACGAGTTCGGTTTCAGGAACCATTCTCAACGATACCGCAAAATCAGCTAGCAATATCTTAACCTTCGCCCTCCTACACTAGATGGGTACCTGTTACTGCGTACGGGTTCGGTTTCAGGAATCATACTCGACGATCACAGACTAGGCAAGACCAGCTTGCAAGATCTTAACCTTGGCGCTCCAAGACTTGAATGCTACCTGTTAATGCGTACGAGCTCGGTTTCAGAACCCATTCTCAACGATCCCAGTCTCCGCAAAATCAGCTAGCAAGATCTTGACCTTGTCCATTCTAGACTTGAATGCTTCCTGTTTCTGCGTACGGGTTCGGTCTCAGGAATCATACTCGACGATCCCAGCCTCGGCAAGACCAGCTAGGAAAAACTTAACTTTGGCCGCCATAAACTTAAGTACTACGTATTAATGCGTACGAGTTCGGCTTCAAGAACCATTCTCAACGATCCCAGCCTCCGCAAGACTTGAATGCTACCTGTTAATGCGTACGAGCTCGGTTTCAGGAACCATTCTCAATGATCCCAGGCTCCGCAAGACCAGCTTGCAAGATCTTAACCTTGGCACTCCAAGACTTGAATGCTACCTGTTAATGCGTACGAGCTCAGTTTGAGAACCCATTCTCAACGATCCCAGTCTCCGCAAAATCAGCTATCAAGATCTTGACCTTGGCCCTTCTAGACTTGAATGCTTCCTGTTACTGCGTACGAGTTTGGTTTCAGGAACCGTACTCGACGATCCCGGCCTCCGCAAGATCAGCTAGCAAGATTTTAACCTTGGCCCTCCTTGACTTGAATGGTACCTCTTACTGCGTACGAGTTCGGTTTCAGGAACCATACTCGACGATACCAGCCTCCTAGACTTGGATGCTACCTCTTACTGCGTACGAGTTCGGTTTCAGGAACCATACTCAACGATACCGCAAAATCAGCTAGCAATATCTTAACCTTCGCCCTCCTACACTAGATTGGTACCTGTTACTGCGTACGGGTTCGGTTTCAGGAATTATTCTCGACGATCACAGACTAGGCAAGACCAGCTTGCAAGATCTTAACCTTGGCACTCCAAGACTTGAATGCTACCTGTTAATGCGTACGAGCTCGGTTTCAGAGCCCATTCTCAACGATCCCAGTCTCCGCAAAATCAGCTAGCAAGATCTTGACCTTGGCCCTTCTAGACTTGAATGCTTCCTGTTTCTGCGTACGAGTTTGGTTTCAGGAACCATATTCGACGATTCCAGCCTCCGCAAGATCAGCTAGCTAGATTTTAACCTTGGCCGTCCTTGACTTGAATGGTACCTCTTACTGCGTACGAGTTCGGTTTCAGGAACCGTACTCGACGATCCCGGCCTCCGCAAGACTTGAATGCTACCTGTTAATGAGTACGAACTCGGTTTCAGGAACCGTTCTCAACGATCCCAGGCTCCGCAACACCAGCTTGCAAGATCTTAACCTTGGCACTCCTAGACTTGAATGCTACCTGTTAATGCGTACGAGCTCGGTTTCAGAACCCATTTTTAACGATCCCAGTCACCGCAAAATCAGCTAGCAAGATCTTGACCTTGTCCCTTCGAGACTTGAATGCTTCCTGTTACTGCGTACGAGTTCGGTTTCAGGAACCGTACGCGACGAGCCCGGCCTCCGCAAGATCAGCTAGCAACCTTGGCGGTCCCAGACTTGAATGCTACCTGTTAATGCGTACGAGCTCGGTTTCAGAACTCATTCTCAATGACCCCAGTCTCCGCAAAATCAGATAGCAAGATCTTGACCTTGACCCTTACAGACTTGAATGCTTTCTTAAAAGCTACCTGTTACTACGAAAAAGCTCATTTTCAGGAACCTTTCTCAACGATCCCAGCCTCCGCAAAAACAGCTAGCAAGATCTTAACCTTTTCCCATCTAGACTTTATTGGTACCTGTTAATGCGTACGACCTCGGTTTCAGAATCCATTTTCAACGATCCCAGTCTCCGCAAAATCAGCTAGCAAGATCTTGACCTTGGCCCTTCTAGACTTGAATGCTTCCTGTTACTGCGTACGAGTTTGGTTTCAGGAACCGTACTCGACGATTCCGGCCTCCGCAAGATCAGCTAGCTAGATTTTAACCTTGGCCCTCCTTGACTTGAATGGTACCTCTTACTGCGTACGAGTTCGGTTTCAGGAACCATACTCGACGATACCAGCCTCCTAGACTTGAATGCTACCTCTTACTGCGTACGAGTTCGGTTTCAGGAACCATACTCGACGATACCGCAAAATCAGCTAGCAATATCTTAACCTTCGCCCTCCTACACTAGATGGGTACCTGTTACTGCGTACGGGTTCGGTTTCAAGAATCATAATCGACGATCCCGGCCTCCGCAATATCGGCTAGCAAGATTTTAACCTTGGCCCTCCTTGACTTGAATGGTACCTGTTACTGCGTACGGGTTCGGTTTCAGGAATCATACTCGACGATCACAGCCTTGGCAAGACCAGCTAGCAAGAGCTTAACCTTGGCGCTCCTAGACTTGAATGCTACCTGTTAATGCGTACGAGCTCGGTTTTAGAACCCATTCTCAACGATCCCAGTCTCCGCAAAATCAGCTAGCAAGATCTTGACCTTGACCCTTACAGACTTGAATGCTTCCTGCTTCTGCGTACGGGTTCGGTTTCAGGAATCATACTCGACGATCCAGGCCTCCGCAAGATCGGCTAGCAAGAGCTTAACCTTGGCCCTCCTTGACTTGAATGGTACCTGTTACTGCGTACGGGTTCGGTTTCAGGAACCATACTCGACGATACCGCAAAATCAGCTAGCAAGATCTTGACCTTGACCCTTACGGACTTGAATGCTTCCTGTTTCTGCGTACGGGTTCGGTTTCAGGAACCATACTCGACGATACCAGCCTCCGCAAGACAGCCTAGCAAGAGCTTAACCTTGGCGCTCCTTGACTTAAGTGCTACCTGTTACTACGAAAAAGCTCATTTTCAGGAACCTTTCTCAGCGATCCCAGCCTCCGCAAAAACAGCTAGCAAGATCTTGACCTTGACCCTTACAGACTTGAATGCTTCCTGTTTCTGCGTACGGGTTCGGTTTCTGTAATCATACTCGACGATCCCGGCCTCCGCAAGATCAGCTAGCAAGATTTTAACCTTGGCCCTCCTTGACTTGAATGGTACCTGTTACTGCGTACGGGTTCGGTTTCAGGAACCATACTCGACGATACCAGCCTCCGCAAGACCAGCTAGCAAGAGCTTATCCTTGGCGCTCCTAGACTTAAATGCTACCTGTTAATGCGTACATGTTCGGTTCAAGGAATTATACTCTACGATACCAGCCTCCGCAAGACCAGCTAGTAAAAACTTAACCTTGACCCTAATAGACTTAAGTGCTACCTGTTACTACGAAAAAGCTCATTTTCAGGAACCTTTCTCAACCTTTCTCCCAGCCTCCGCAAAAACAGCTAGCAAGATCTTAACCTTTTCCCATCTAGACTTGACTGGTACCTGTTAATGCGTACGACCTCGGTTTCAGAATCCATTTTCAACGATCCCAGTCTCCGCAAAATCAACTAGCAAGATCTTGACCTTTGTCCTTCTACACTTGAATGCTTCCTGTTACTGCGTACGAGTTCAGCCTCCGAAAAACCAGCTAGCAAGAATTTAACCTTGGCGCTCATAGACTTAAATGCTACCTGTTAATGCGTACGTGTTCGGTTCAAGGAATTATACTCGACGATACCAGCCTCCGCAAGACCAGCTAGTAAAAACTTAACTTTGACCCTCCTAGACTTAAGTGCTACCCGTTACTACGAAAGAGCTCATTTTCAGGAACCTTTCTCAACGATCCCAGCCTCCGCAAAAACAGCTAGCAAGAACTTAACCTTTTCCCAATTAGACTTCATTGGTACCTGTTAATGCGTACGAACTCGGTTTCAGAATCCATTTTCAACAATCCCAGTCTCCGCAAAATCAGCTAGCAAGATCTTGACCTTGACCCCTACAAACTTGAATGCTTCCTGTTTCTACATACGGTTTCGGTTTCAGGAATCATACTCGACGATCCCAGCCTCCGCAAGATCATCTAGCAAGATTTTAACCTTGGCCCTCCTCGACTTAAATGGTACCTCTTACTGCGTACGAGTTCGGTTTCAGAATCCATTTTCAACGATCCCAGTCTCCGCAAAATCAGCTAGCAAGATCTTGACCTTTGTCCTTCTAGACTTGAATGCTTCCTGTTACTGCGTACGAGTTCAGCCTCCGCAAGACCAGCTAGCAAGAGCTTATCCTTGGCGCTCCTAGACTTAAATGCTACCTGTTAATGCGTACATGTTCGGTTCAAGGAATTATACTCTACGATACCAGCCTCCGCAAGACCAGCTAGTAAAAACTTAACCTTGACCCTAATAGACTTAAGTGCTACCTGTTACTACGAAAAAGCTAATTTTCAGGAACCTTTCTCAACGATCCCAGCCTCCGCAAAAACAGCTAGCAAGATCTTAACCTTTTCCCATCTAGACTTGATTGGTACCTGTTAATGCGTACGACCTCGGTTTCAGAATCCATTTTCAACGATCCCAGTCTCCGCAAAATCAGCTAGCAAGATCTTGACCTTTGTCCTTCTAGACTTGAATGCTTCCTGTTACTGCGTACGAGTTCAGCCTCCGAAAAACCAGCTAGCAAGAATTTAACCTTGGCGCTCATAGACTTAAATGCTACCTGTTAATGCGTACGTGTTCGGTTCAAGGAATTATACTCGACGATACCAGCCTCCGCAAGACCAGCTAGTAAAACCTTAACTTTGACCCTCCTAGACTTAAGTGCTACCCGTTACTACGAAAGAGCTCATTATCAGGAACCTTTCTCAACGATCCCAGCCTCCGCAAAAACAGCTAGCAAGAACTTAACATTTTCCCAATTAGACTTCATTGGTGCCTGTTAATGCGTACGAACTCGGTTTCAGAATCCATTTTCAACAATCCCAGTCTTCGCAAAATCAGCTAGCAAGATCTTGACCTTGACCCTTACAAACTTGAATGCTTCCTGTTTCTACATACGGGTTCGGTTTCAGGAATCATACTCGACGATCCCGGCCTCCGCAAGATCATCTAGCAAGATTTTAACCTTGGCCCTCCTAGACTTGAATGGTACCTCTTACTGCGTACGAGCTCGGTTTCAGGAACAATTCTCAATGATCCCAGGCTCCGCAAGACCAGCTTGCAAGATCTTAACCTTGGCACTCCAAGACTTGAATGCTACCTGTTAATGCGTACGAGCTCGGTTTCAGAACACATTTATAACGATCCCAGTCTCCGCAAAATCGGCTAGCAAGATCTTGACCTTGTCCCTTCTAGACTTGAATGCTTCCTGTTCCTGCGTACGAGTTCGGTTTCAGGAACCGTACCCGACGATCCCGGCCTCCGCAAGATCAGCTAGCAACCTTGGCGGTCCTAGACTTGAATGCTACCTGTTAATGCGTACGAGCTCGGTTTCAGAACCCATTCTCAACGATCCCAGTCTCCGCAAAATCAGCTAGCAAGATCTTGACCTTGACCCTTACAGACTTGAATGATTCCTTAAGTGCTACCTGTTACTACGAAAAAGGTCATTTTCAGGAACCTTTCTCAACGATCCCAGCCTCCGCAAAAACAGCTAGCAAGATCTTAACCTTTTCCCATCTAGACTTTATTGGTACCTGTTAATGCGTACGACCTCGGTTTCAGAATCCATTTTCAACGATCCCAGTCCCCGCAAAATCAGCTAGCAAGATCTTGACCTTGGCCCTTCTAGACTTGAATGCTTCCTGTTACTGCGTACGAGTTTGGTTTCAGGAACCGTACTCGACGATCCCGGCCTCCACAAGATCAGCTAGCAAGATTTTAACCTTGGCCCTCCTTGACTTGAATGGTACCTCTTACTGCGTACGAGTTCGGTTTCAGGAACCATACTCGACGATACCAGCCTCCTAGACTTGGATGCTACCTCTTACTGCGTACGAGTTCGGTTTCAGGAACCATTCTCGACGATACCGCCAAATCAGCTAGCAATATCTTAACCTTCGCCCTCCTACACTAAATGGGTACCTGTTACTGCGTACGGGTTCGGTTTCAGGAATCATACTCGACGATCACAGACTAGGCAAGACCAGCTAGCAAGAGCTTAACCTTGGCGCTCCTAGACTTGAATGCTACCTGTAAAAGCGTACGAGCTCGGTTTCAGAACCCATTCTCAACGACCCCAGTCTCCGCAAAATCAGCTAGCAAGATCTTGACCTTGTCCATTCTAGACTTGAATGCTTCCTGTTTCTGCGTACGGGTTCGGTCTCAGGAATCATACTCGACGATCCCAGCCTCGGCAAGACCAGCTAGGAAAAACTTAACTTTGGCCGCCATAAACTTAAGTACTACGTATTAATGCGTACGAGTTCGGCTTCAAGAACCATTCTCAACGATCCTAGCCTCCGCAAGACTTGAATGCTACCTGTTACTGCGTACGAGTTCGGTTTCAGGAACCGTACTCGACGATCCCGGCCTCCACAAGACTTGAATGCTACCTGTTAATGCGTACGAACTCGGTTTCAGGAACCATTCTCAACGATCCCAGGCTCCGCAAGACCAGCTTGCAAGATCTTAACCTTGGCACTCCTAGACTTGAATGCTACCTGTTAATGCGTACGAGCTCGGTTTCAGAACCCATTTTTAACGATCCCAGTCACCGCAAAATCAGCTAGCAAGATCTTGACCTTGTCCCTTCGAGACTTGAATGCTTCCTGTTACTGCGTACGGGTTCGGTTTCAGGAATCATAATCGACGATCCCGGCATCCGCAATATCGGCTAGCAAGATTTTAACCTTGGCCCTCCTTGACTTGAATGGTACCTGTTACTGCGTACGGGTTCGGTTTCAGGAATCATACTCGACGATCACAGCCTTGGCAAGACCAGCTAGCAAGAGCTTAACCTTGGCGCTCCTAGACTTGAATGCTACCTGTTAATGCGTACGAGCTCGGTTTTAGAACCCATTCTCAACGATCCCAGTCTCCGCAAAATCAGCTAGCAAGATCTTGACCTTGACCCTTACAGACTTGAATGCTTCCTGCTTCTGCGTACGGGTTCGGTTTCAGGAATCATACTCGACGATCCAGGCCTCCGCAAGATCGGCTAGCAAGAGCTTAACCTTGGCCCTCCTTGACTTGAATGGTACCTGTTACTGCGTACGGGTTCGGTTTCAGGAACCATACTCGACGATACCGCAAAATCAGCTAGCAATATCGTAACCTTCGCCCTCCTACACTAGATGGGTACCTGTTACTGCGTACGGGTTCGGTTTCAGGAATCATACTCGACGATCCCAGCCTCGACAAGACCAGCTAGGAAAAATTTAACCTTGGCCGCCATAAACTTAAGTACTACGTATTAATGCGTACGAGTTCGGTTTCAAGAACCATTCTCAACGATCCTAGCCTCCGCAAGACTTGAATGCTACCTGTTAATGCGTACGAGCTCGGTTTCAGAACACATTTTTAACGATCCCAGTCTCCGCAAAATCGGCTAGAAAGATCTTGACCTTGTCCCTTCTAGACTTGAATGCTTCCTGTTCCTGCGTACGAGTTCGGTTTCAGGAACCGTACCCGACGATCCCGGCCTCCGCAAGATCAGTTAGCAACCTTGGCGGTCCTAGACTTGAATGCTACCTGTTAATGCGTACGAGCTCGGTTTCAGAACCCATTCTCAACGATCCCAGTCTCCGCAAAATCAGCTAGCAAGATCTTGACCTTGACCCTTACAGACTTGAATGATTCCTTAAGTGCTACCTGTTACTACGAAAAAGGTCATTTTCAGGAACCTTTCTCAACGATCCCAGCCTCCGCAAAAACAGCTAGCAAGATCTTAACCTTTTCCCATCTAGACTTTATTGGTACCTGTTAATGCGTACGACCTCGGTTTCAGAATCCATTTTCAACGATCCCAGTCTCCGCAAAATCAGCTAGCAAGATCTTGACCTTGGCCCTTCTAGACTTGAATGCTTCCTGTTACTGCGTACGAGTTTGGTTTCAGGAACCGTACTCGACGATCCCGGCCTCCGCAAGATCAGCTAGCAAGATTTTAACGTTGGCCCTCCTTGACTTGAATGGTACCTCTTACTGCGTACGAGTTCGGTTTCAGGAACCATACTCGACGATACCAGCCTCCTAGACTTGGATGCTACCTCTTACTGCGTACGAGTTCGGTTTCAGGAACCATACTCAACGATACCGCAAAATCAGCTAGCAATATCTTAACCTTCGCCCTCCTACACTAGATGGGTACCTGTTACTGCGTACGGGTTCGGTTTCAGGAATTATACTCGACGATCACAGACTAGGCAAGACCAGCTTGCAAGATCTTAACCTTGGCACTCCAAGACTTGAATGCTACCTGTTAATGCGTACGAGCTCAGTTTGAGAACCCATTCTCAACGATCCCAGTCTCCGCAAAATCAGCTAGCAAGATCTCGACCTTGTCCATTCTAGACTTGAATGCTTCCTGTTTCTGCGTACGGGTTCGGTCTCAGGAATCATACTCGACGATCCCAGCCTCGGCAAGACCAGCTAGGAAAAACTTAACTTTGGCCGCCATAAACTTAAGTACTACGTATTAATGCGTATGAGTTCGGCTTCAAGAACCATTCTCAACGATCCCAGCCTCCACAAGACTTGAATGCTACCTGTTAATGCGTACGAGCTCGGTTTCAGGAACAATTCTCAATGATCCCAGGCTCCGCAAGACCAGCTTGCAAGATCTTAACCTTGGCACTCCAAGACTTGAATGCTACCTGTTAATGCGTACGAGCTCAGTTTGAGAACCCATTCTATCAAGATCTTGACCTTGGCCCTTCTAGACTTGAATGCTTCCTGTTACTGCGTACGAGTTTGGTTTCAGGAACCGTACTCGACGATCCCGGCCTCCACAAGATCAGCTAGCATGATTTTAACCTTGGCCCTCCTTGACTTGAATGGTACCTCTTACTGCGTACGAGTTCGGTTTCAGGAACCATACTCGACGATACCAGCCTCCTAGACTTGGATGCTACCTCTTACTGCGTACGAGTTCGGTTTCAGGAACCATACTCAACGATACCGCAAAATCAGCTAGCAATATCTTAACCTTCGCCCTCCTACACTAGATGGGTACCTGTTACTGCGTACGGGTTCGGTTTCAGGAATTATACTCGACGATCACAGACTAGGCAAGAGCAGCTTGCAAGATCTTAACCTTGGCACTCCAAGACTTGAATGCTACCTGTTAATGCGTACGAGCTCAGTTTGAGAGCCCATTCTCAACGATCCCAGTCTCCGCAAAATCAGCTAGCAAGATCTTGACCTTGGCCCTTCTAGACTTGAATGCTTCCTGTTACTGCGTACGAGTTTGGTTTCAGGAACCGTATTCGACGATTCCGGCCTCCGCAAGATCAGCTAGCTAGATTTTAACCTTGGCCCTCCTTGACTTGAATGGTACCTCTTACTGCGTACGAGTTCGGTTTCAGGAACCGTACTCGACGATCCCGGCCTCCGCAAGACTTGAATGCTACCTGTTAATGAGTACGAACTCGGTTTCAGGAACCATTCTCAACGATCACAGGCTCCGCAACACCAGCTTGCAAGATCTTAACCTTGGCACTCCTAGACTTGAATGCTACCTGTTAATGCGTACGAGCTCGGTTTCAGAACCCATTTTTAACGATCCCAGTCTCCGCAAAATCAGCTAGCAAGATCTTGACCTTGTCCCTTCGAGACTTGAATGCTTCCTGTTACTGCGTACGAGTTCGGTTTCAGGAACCGTACGCGACGAGCCCGGCCTCCGCAAGATCAGCTAGCAACCTTGGCGGTCCCAGACTTGAATGCTACCTGTTAATGCGTACGAGCTCGGTTTCAGAACTCATTCTCAATGACCCCAGTCTCCGCAAAATCAGATAGCAAGATCTTGACCTTGACCCTTACAGACTTGAATGCTTCCTTAAAAGCTACCTGTTACTACGAAAAAGCTCATTTTCAGGAACCTTTCTCAACAATCCCAGCCTCCGCAAAAACAGCTAGCAAGATCTTAACCTTTTCCCATCTAGACTTTATTGGTACCTGTTAATGCGTACGACCTCGGTTTCAGAATCCATTTTCAACGATCCCAGTCTCCGCAAAATCAGCTAGCAAGATCTTGACCTTGGCCCTTCTAGACTTGAATGCTTCCTGTTACTGCGTACGAGTTTGGTTTCAGGAACCGTACTCGACGATTCCGGCCTCCGCAAGATCAGCTAGCTAGATTTTAACCTTGGCCCTCCTTGACTTGAATGGTACCTCTTACTGCGTACGAGTTCGGTTTCAGGAACCATACTCGACGATACCAGCCTCCTAGACTTGAATGCTACCTCTTACTGCGTACGAGTTCGGTTTCAGGAACCATACTCGACGATACCGCAAAATCAGCTAGCAATATCTTAACCTTCGCCCTCCTACACTAGATGGGTACCTGTTACTGCGTACGGGTTCGGTTTCAGGAATCATAATCGACGATCCCGGCCTCCGCAATATCGGCTAGCAAGATTTTAACCTTGGCCCTCCTTGACTTGAATGGTACCTGTTACTGCGTACGGGTTCGGTTTCAGGAATCATACTCGACGATCACAGCCTTGGCAAGACCAGCTAGCAAGAGCTTAACCTTGGCGCTCCTAGACTTGAATGCTACCTGTTAATGCGTACGAGCTCGGTTTTAGAACCCATTCTCAACGATCCCAGTCTCCGCAAAATCAGCTAGCAAGATCTTGACCTTGACCCTTACAGACTTGAATGCTTCCTGCTTCTGCGTACGGGTTCGGTTTCAGGAATCATACTCGACGATCCAGGCCTCCGCAAGATCAGCTAGCAACCTTGGCGGTCCTAGACTTGAATGCTACCTGTTAATGCGTACGAGCTCGGTTTCAGAACCCATTCTCAACGATCCCAGTCTCCGCAAAATCAGCTAGCAAGATCTTGACCTTGACCCTTACAGACTTGAATGATTCCTTAAGTGCTACCTGTTACTACGAAAAAGGTCATTTTCAGGAACCTTTCTCAACGATCCCAGCCTCCGCAAAAACAGCTAGCAAGATCTTAACCTTTTCCCATCTAGACTTTATTGGTACCTGTTAATGCGTACGACCTCGGTTTCAGAATCCATTTTCAACGATCCCAGTCTCCGCAAAATCAGCTAGCAAGATCTTGACCTTGGCCCTTCTAGACTTGAATGCTTCCTGTTACTGCGTACGAGTTTGGTTTCAGGAACCGTACTCGACGATCCCGGCCTCCGCAATATCAGCTAGCAAGATTTTAACCTTGGCCCTCCTTGACTTGAATGGTACCTCTTACTGCGTACGAGTTCGGTTTCAGGAACCATACTCGACGATACCAGCCTCCTAGACTTGGATGCTACCTCTTACTGCGTACGAGTTCGGTTTCAGGAACCATACTCAACGATACCGCAAAATCAGCTAGCAATATCTTAACCTTCGCCCTCCTACACTAGATGGGTACCTGTTACTGCGTACGGGTTCGGTTTCAGGAATTATACTCGACGATCACAGACTAGGCAAGACCAGCTTGCAAGATCTTAACCTTGGCACTCCAAGACTTGAATGCTACCTGTTAATGCGTACGAGCTCAGTTTGAGAACCCATTCTCAACGATCCCAGTCTCCGCAAAATCAGCTAGCAAGATCTTGACCTTGTCCATTCTAGACTTGAATGCTTCCTGTTTCTGCGTACGGGTTCGGTCTCAGGAATCATACTCGACGATCCCAGCCTCGGCAAAACCAGCTAGGAAAAACTTAACTTTGGCCGCCATAAACTTAAGTACTACGTATTAATGCGTATGAGTTCGGCTTCAAGAACCATTCTCAACGATCCCAGCCTCCACAAGACTTGAATGCTACCTGTTAATGCGTACGAGCTCGGTTTCAGGAACAATTCTCAATGATCCCAGGCTCCGCAAGACCAGCTTGCAAGATCTTAACCTTGGCACTCCAAGACTTGAATGCTACCTGTTAATGCGTACGAGCTCAGTTTGAGAACCCATTCTCAACGATCCCAGTCTCCGCAAAATCAGCTATCAAGATCTTGACCTTGGCCCTTCTAGACTTGAATGCTTCCTGTTACTGCGTACGAGTTTGGTTTCAGGAACCGTACTCGACGATCCCGGCCTCCGCAAGATCAGCTAGCAAGATTTTAACCTTGGCCCTCCTTGACTTGAATGGTACCTCTTACTGCGTACGAGTTCGGTTTCAGGAACCATACTCGACGATACCAGCCTCCTAGACTTGGATGCTACCTCTTACTGCGTACGAGTTCGGTTTCAGGAACCATACTCAACGATACCGCAAAATCAGCTAGCAATATCTTAACCTTCGCCCTCCTACACTAGATGGGTACCTGTTACTGCGTACGGGTTCGGTTTCAGGAATTATACTCGACGATCACAGACTAGGCAAGACCAGCTTGCAAGATCTTAACCTTGGCACTCCAAGACTTGAATGCTACCTGTTAATGCGTACGAGCTCAGTTTGAGAGCCCATTCTCAACGATCCCAGTCTCCGCAAAATCAGCTAGCAAGATCTTGACCTTGGCCCTTCTAGACTTGAATGCTTCCTGTTACTGCGTACGAGTTTGGTTTCAGGAACCGTATTCGACGATTCCGGCCTCCGCAAGATCAGCTAGCTAGATTTTAACCTTGGCCCTCCTTGACTTGAATGGTACCTCTTACTGCGTACGAGTTCGGTTTCAGGAACCGTACTCGACGATCCCGGCCTCCGCAAGACTTGAATGCTACCTGTTAATGAGTACGAACTCGGTTTCAGGAACCGTTCTCAACGATCACAGGCTCCGCAACACCAGCTTGCAAGATCTTAACCTTGGCACTCCTAGACTTGAATGCTACCTGTAAATGCGTACGAGCTCGGTTTCAGAACCCATTTTTAACGATCCCAGTCACCGCAAAATCAGCTAGCAAGATCTTGACCTTGTCCCTTCGAGACTTGAATGCTTCCTGTTACTGCGTACGAGTTCGGTTTCAGGAACCGTACGCGACGAGCCCGGCCTCCGCAAGATCAGCTAGCAACCTTGGCGGTCCCAGACTTGAATGCTACCTGTTAATGCGTACGAGCTCGGTTTCAGAACTCATTCTCAATGACCCCAGTCTCCGCAAAATCAGATAGCAAGATCTTGACCTTGACCCTTACAGACTTGAATGCTTTCTTAAAAGCTACCTGTTACTACGAAAAAGCTCATTTTCAGGAACCTTTCTCAACGATCCCAGCCTCCGCAAAAACAGCTAGCAAGATCTTAACCTTTTCCCATCTAGACTTTATTGGTACCTGTTAATGCGTACGACCTCGGTTTCAGAATCCATTTTCAACGATCCCAGTCTCCGCAAAATCAGCTAGCAAGATCTTGACCTTGGCCCTTCTAGACTTGAATGCTTCCTGTTACTGCGTACGAGTTTGGTTTCAGGAACCGTACTCGACGATTCCGGCCTCCGCAAGATCAGCTAGCTAGATTTTAACCTTGGCCCTCCTTGACTTGAATGGTACCTCTTACTGCGTACGAGTTCGGTTTCAGGAACCATACTCGACGATACCAGCCTCCTAGACTTGAATGCTACCTCTTACTGCGTACGAGTTCGGTTTCAGGAACCATACTCGACGATACCGCAAAATCAGCTAGCAATATCTTAACCTTCGCCCTCCTACACTAGATGGGTACCTGTTACTGCGTACGGGTTCGGTTTCAAGAATCATAATCGACGATCCCGGCCTCCGCAATATCGGCTAGCAAGATTTTAACCTTGGCCCTCCTTGACTTGAATGGTACCTGTTACTCCGTACGGGTTCGGTTTCAGGAATCATACTCGACGATCACAGCCTTGGCAAGACCAGCTAGCAAGAGCTTAACCTTGGCGCTCCTAGACTTGAATGCTACCTGTTAATGCGTACGAGCTCGGTTTTAGAACCCATTCTCAGCGATCCCAGTCTCCGCAAAATCAGCTAGCAAGATCTTGACCTTGACCCTTACAGACTTGAATGCTTCCTGCTTCTGCGTACGGGTTCGGTTTCAGGAATCATACTCGACGATCCAGGCCTCCGCAAGATCGGCTAGCAAGAGCTTAACCTTGGCCCTCCTTGACTTGAATGGTACCTGTTACTGCGTACGGGTTCGGTTTCAGGAACCACACTCGACGATACCGCAAAATCAGCTAGCAAGATCTTGACCTTGACCCTTACGGACTTGAATGCTTCCTGTTTCTGCGTACGGGTTCGGTTTCAGGAACCATACTCGACGATACCAGCCTCCGCAAGACAGCCTAGCAAGAGCTTAACCTTGGCGCTCCTTGACTTAAGTGCTACCTGTTACTACGAAAAAGCTCATTTTCAGGAACCTTTCTCAGCGATCCCAGCCTCCGCAAAAACAGCTAGCAAGATCTTGACCTTGACCCTTACAGACTTGAATGCTTCCTGTTTCTGCGTACGGGTTCGGTTTCTGTAATCATACTCGACGATCCCGGCCTCCGCAAGATCAGCTAGCAAGATTTTAACCTTGGCCCTCCTTGACTTGAATGGTACCTCTTACTGCGTACGAGTTCGGTTTCAGGAACCATACTCGACGATACCAGCCTCCGCAAGACCAGCTAGCAAGAGCTTATCCTTGGCGCTCCTAGACTTAAATGCTACCTGTTAATGCGTACATGTTCGGTTCAAGGAATTATACTCTACGATACCAGCCTCCGCAAGACCAGCTAGTAAAAACTTAACCTTGACCCTAATAGACTTAAGTGCTACCTGTTACTACGAAAAAGCTCATTTTCAGGAACCTTTCTCAACGATCCCAGCCTCCGCAAAAACAGCTAGCAAGATCTTAACCTTTTCCCATCTAGACTTGACTGGTACCTGTTAATGCGTACGACCTCGGTTTCAGAATCCATTTTCAACGATCCCAGTCTCCGCAAAATCAGCTAGCAAGATCTTGACCTTTGTCCTTCTACACTTGAATGCTTCCTGTTACTGCGTACGAGTTCAGCCTCCGAAAAACCAGCTAGCAAGAATTTAACCTTGGCGCTCATAGACTTAAATGCTACCTGTTAATGCGTACGTGTTCGGTTCAAGGAATTATACTCGACGATACCAGCCTCCGCAAGACCAGCTAGTAAAAACTTAACTTTGACCCTCCTAGACTTAAGTGCTACCCGTTACTACGAAAGAGCTCATTATCAGGAACCTTTCTCAACGATCCCAGCCTCCGCAAAAACAGCTAGCAAGAACTTAACCTTTTCCCAATTAGACTTCATTGGTACCTGTTAATGCGTACGAACTCGGTTTCAGAATCCATTTTCAACAATCCCAGTCTCCGCAAAATCAGCTAGCAAGATCTTGACCTTGACCCCTACAAACTTGAATGCTTC
Organism: Drosophila birchii; assembly: GCA_035046345.1. NCBI lineage: Eukaryota > Metazoa > Arthropoda > Insecta > Diptera > Drosophilidae > Drosophila > Drosophila birchii. The sequence goes on along the minus strand of JAWNOA010000074.1, from coordinate 101,264 downwards.
CTGTTTCTACATACGGTTTCGGTTTCAGGAATCATACTCGACGATCCCAGCCTCCGCAAGATCATCTAGCAAGATTTTAACCTTGGCCCTCCTCGACTTAAATGGTACCTCTTACTGCGTACGAGTTCGGTTTCAGAATCCATTTTCAACGATCCCAGTCTCCGCAAAATCAGCTAGCAAGATCTTGACCTTTGTCCTTCTAGACTTGAATGCTTCCTGTTACTGCGTACGAGTTCAGCCTCCGCAAGACCAGCTAGCAAGAGCTTATCCTTGGCGCTCCTAGACTTAAATGCTACCTGTTAATGCGTACATGTTCGGTTCAAGGAATTATACTCTACGATACCAGCCTCCGCAAGACCAGCTAGTAAAAACTTAACCTTGACCCTAATAGACTTAAGTGCTACCTGTTACTACGAAAAAGCTAATTTTCAGGAACCTTTCTCAACGATCCCAGCCTCCGCAAAAACAGCTAGCAAGATCTTAACCTTTTCCCATCTAGACTTGATTGGTACCTGTTAATGCGTACGACCTCGGTTTCAGAATCCATTTTCAACGATCCCAGTCTCCGCAAAATCAGCTAGCAAGATCTTGACCTTTGTCCATCTAGACTTGAATGCTTCCTGTTACTGCGTACGAGTTCAGCCTCCGAAAAACCAGCTAGCAAGAATTTAACCTTGGCGCTCATAGACTTAAATGCTACCTGTTAATGCGTACGTGTTCGGTTCAAGGAATTATACTCGACGATACCAGCCTCCGCAAGACCAGCTAGTAAAACCTTAACTTTGACCCTCCTAGACTTAAGTGCTACCCGTTACTACGAAAGAGCTCATTATCAGGAACCTTTCTCAACGATCCCAGCCTCCGCAAAAACAGCTAGCAAGAACTTAACATTTTCCCAATTAGACTTCATTGGTGCCTGTTAATGCGTACGAACTCGGTTTCAGAATCCATTTTCAACAATCCCAGTCTTCGCAAAATCAGCTAGCAAGATCTTGACCTTGACCCTTACAAACTTGAATGCTTCCTGTTTCTACATACGGGTTCGGTTTCAGGAATCATACTCGACGATCCCGGCCTCCGCAAGATCATCTAGCAAGATTTTAACCTTGGCCCTCCTAGACTTGAATGGTACCTCTTACTGCGTACGAGTTCGGTTTCAGAAACCATTTTCAACGATCCCAGTCTCCGCAAAATCAGCTAGCAAGATTTTGACCTTTGTCCTTCTAGACTTGAATGCTTCCTGTTACTGCGTACGAGTTCAGCCTCCGCAAGACCAGCTAGCAAGAATTTAACCTTGGCGCTCATAGACCTAAATGCTACCTGTTAATGCGTACGTGTTCGGTTCAAGGAATTATACTCGACGATACCAGCCTCCGCAAGAGCAGCTAGTAAAAACATAACCTTGACCCTCCTAGACTTAAGTGCTACCCGTTACTACGAAAGAGCTCATTATCAGGACCCATTCTCAACGATCCCAGGCTCCGCAAGACCAGCTAGCAAGAATTTACCCTTGACCCTCCTAGACTTGAATGCTACCTGTTAATGCGTACGAGATCGGTTTCAGAACCCATTCTCAACGACCCCAGTCTCCGCAAAATCAGCTAGCACGATCTTGACCTTGGCCATTCTAGACTTGAATGCTTCCTGTTTCTTGGCCCTCCTTGACTTGAATGGTACCTCTTACTGCGTACGAGTTCGGTTTCAGGAACCAGTAGTAGGATAATACGGGTCCTGTATCAAAAGTAATTAATCATTGTCAAAAAAGGGGGTGGGGGTGACCCTAATTAGTCACGCATGGTTGCACACATGGGTCGTTAACGACCTAATTAGCATAATTAAGTCATAAAAGTGTGGGAAAAAGGAGGGTGTGGGTGATCGGTAGGCTGCACACAGGTGTTCTAATGACCTATTTAGCATAAAAAGGTCACTTAATTAGGTTAGAAAGGAGGGTGTGGGTGATCGGTAGGCTGCACACAGGTGTTCTAATGACCTATTTAGCATAAAAAGGTCACTTAATTAGGTTAGAAAGGGGGTGTGGGTGAGAAGGATCACCTAGTTTTTTCTCACCCAAAGGTGTGTGTGAGAGGTGGTGTTTTGTCATGCGTAGGAATTTGTGCTTGCTTAGGAGTGATCTTAGAGAGGGGGTGTTTTGTCATGCGTAGGAATTTGTGCTTGCTTAGGAGTATGAGGAGGGTGGAGTTGATTTAATATGCGTAACCGTTTTGTTGATTCAATTAGGTTGTAGATGATATCAGTAAGTGTAAGCTGCAAGCGCAGTCTTGTGCTGTGAAACAAGCGTGTCTTGTGCTGTGAAATAACCGTCAGTTTGAGAACCTCCCCCTCTTTAGTCTTGTGCTGTGAAATAACCGTCAGTTTGAGAACCTCCCCCTCTTTAGTCTTGTGTTGTGAAACAAGCGTGTCTTGTGCTGTGAAATAACCGTCAGTTGACAACCTCCACCTCTTTAGCGAGCATTAGCGAGCATTAGATGGGGAAAGTGAGGGTGATGGGAAAGTATGTTGCTTCTAACGAAGCAGGTGACAATTTGAGATCATCCCCCAAGCGTAGCGAGCGTGATGGGAAAGTGAGTGTGATGGGGAAGCGAGTGTGATGGGAAAGTATGTTGCTTCTAAGGAAACAGGTGACAATTTGAGATCACCCCAAGCATTAGTTTGAGATCATCCCCAAGCGTAGCGAGCGTTGCTTCTAACTTGTATTAAGTTAGGGTAGGGAGGGGAGGGGAGGGGAGGGTAGTCTTAAATGTTTCAAGGTGCTGGTGGTGGATTCTAACAGAATATACACAACAACAAAATTTTTGTTTTTTTCAAATACGTTTTTATTTAATCATATTCGTGTTACATTAGTTTCCATTTAGTTTTTTAAACAAATTAATGTATCGTACCATTAATTTTAAGACATCTTCTTCTTTTTTTTTAACGTGCATACACCTACAGGTGTCAGGTCCGACTTTACAATCATCATATGCCCATGCACAGGGTAATAGGTGTTCCCCATACTTGGAATGGATTACTGGGGTGGCTTCAACGTCTTTAAAAAATGCATGAAATGATCTCAATTTCGAAACATGTTCCTTGAAGATCTCACTCCCATGCTCCTTTAAGAACTCTTCAATTTTTAGGGAAATCATTTTTCTTTCGACGTAATAGTCCGAATGTTTATCTTAAACTAAAGTTTGGTGGAGATAAATCTTTGTATTATACTTACAAAACATATACTAAAAAATGCAACAGCTGTTGATAGACCCACCCTCGAAAACAAATTCAAAACAAATAGAAATTTTTTTTTTGGTTTTCTCTTTATTTCAGAATTTCAATATATGATGAAATTAATCAACGATCCCAGCCTCAGCAAAAACAGCTAGCAAGAACTTAACCTTTTCCCATTTAGACTTCATTGGTACCTTTTAATGCGTACGACCTCTGTTTCAGAATCCATTTTCAACGATCCCAGTCTCCGCAAAATCAGCTAGCAAGATCTTGACCTTGGCCCTCCTAGACTTGAATGCTTCCTGTTACTGCGTACGAGTTTGGCTTCAGGAACAGTACTCAAGATCTTGACCTTGGCCATTCTAGACTTGAATGCTTCCTGTTTCTGCGTACTGGTTCGGTTTCAGGAATCATACTCGACTTGAATGCTTCCTGTTACTGCCCAGTCTCCCAATCTCCGCAAAATCAGCTAGCAACCTTGGCGGTCATAGACATGAATGCTACCTGTTAATGCGTACGGTTTCAGGACCCATTCTCAACGATCCCAGGCTCCGCAAGACCAGCTAGCAAGAATTTACCCTTGACCCTCCTAGACTTGAATGCTACCTGTTAATGCGTACGAGATCGGTTTCAGAACCCATTCTCAACGACCCCAGTCTCCGCAAAATCAGCTAGCAAGATCTTGACCTTGACCCTTACAAACTTGAATGCTTCCTGTTTCTACATACGGGTTCGGTTTCAGGAATCATACTCGACGATCCCGGCCTCCGCAAGATCATCTAGCAAGATTTTAACCTTGGCCCTCCTTGACTTGAATGGTACCTGTTACTGCGTACGGGTTCGGTTTCAGGAATCATACTCGACGATCACAGCCTTGGCAAGACCAGCTAGCAAGAGCTTAACCTTGGCGCTCCTAGACTTGAATGCTACCTGTTAATGCGTACGAGTTCGGTTTCAGAAACCATTTTCAACGATCCCAGTCTCCGCAAAATCAGCTAGCAAGATTTTGACCTTTGTCCTTCTAGACTTGAATGCTTCCTGTTACTGCGTACGAGTTCAGCCTCCGCAAGACCAGCTAGCAAGAATTTAACCTTGGCGCTCATAGACCTAAATGCTACCTGTTAATGCGTACGTGTTCGGTTCAAGGAATTATACTCGACGATACCAGCCTCCGCAAGAGCAGCTAGTAAAAACATAACCTTGACCCTCCTAGACTTAAGTGCTACCCGTTACTACGAAAGAGCTCATTATCAGGACCCATTCTCAACGATCCCAGGCTCCGCAAGACCAGCTAGCAAGAATTTACCCTTGACCCTCCTAGACTTGAATGCTACCTGTTAATGCGTACGAGATCGGTTTCAGAACCCATTCTCAACGACCCCAGTCTCCGCAAAATCAGCTAGCACGATCTTGACCTTGGCCATTCTAGACTTGAATGCTTCCTGTTTCTTGGCCCTCCTTGACTTGAATGGTACCTCTTACTGCGTACGAGTTCGGTTTCAGGAACCAGTATTAGGATAATACGGGTCCTGTATCAAAAGTAATTAATCATTGTCAAAAAAGGGGGTGGGGGTGACCCTAATTAGTCACGCATGGTTGCACACATGGGTCGTTCACGACCTAATTAGCATAATTAAGTCATAAAAGTGTGGGAAAAAGGAGGGTGTGGGTGATCGGTAGGCTGCACACAGGTGTTCTTATGACCTATTTAGCATAAAAAGGTTACTTAATTAGGTTAGAAAGGAGGGTGTGGGTGATCGGTAGGCTGCACACAGGTGTTCTAATGACCTATTTAGCATAAAAAGGTCACTTAATTAGGTTAGAAAGGGGGTGTGGGTGAGAAGGATCACCTAGTTTTTTCTCACCCAAAGGTGTGTGTGAGAGGTGGTGTTTTGTCATGCGTAGGAATTTGTGCTTGCTTAGGAGTGATCTTAGAGAGGGGGTGTTTTGTCATGCGTAGGAATTTGTGCTTGCTTAGGAGTATGAGGAGGGTGGAGTTGATTTAATATGCGTAACCGTTTTGTTGATTCAATTAGGTTGTAGATGATATCAGTTAGTGTAAGCTGCAAGCGCAGTCTTGTGCTGTGAAACAAGCGTGTCTTGTGCTGTGAAATAACCGTCAGTTTGAGAACCTCCCCCTCTTTAGTCTTGTGCTGTGAAATAACCGTCAGTTTGAGAACCTCCCCCTCTTTAGTCTTGTGTTGTGAAACAAGCGTGTCTTGTGCTGTGAAATAACCGTCAGTTGACAACCTCCACCTCTTTAGCGAGCATTAGCGAGCATTAGATGGGGAAAGTGAGGGTGATGGGAAAGTATGTTGCTTCTAACGAAGCAGGTGACAATTTGAGATCATCCCCCAAGCGTAGCGAGCGTGATGGGAAAGTGAGTGTGATGGGGAAGCGAGTGTGATGGGAAAGTATGTTGCTTCTAAGGAAGCAGGTGACAATTTGAGATCACCCCAAGCATTAGTTTGAGATCATCCCCAAGCGTAGCGAGCGTTGCTTCTAACTTGTATTAAGTTAGGGTAGGGAGGGGAGGGGAGGGGAGGGTAGTCTTAAATGTTTCAAGGTGCTGGTGGTGGATTCTAACAGAATATACACAACAACAAAATTTTTGTTTTTTTCAAATACGTTTTTATTTAATCATATTCGTGTTACATTAGTTTCCATTTAGTTTTTTAAACAAATTAATGTATCGTTCCATTAATTTTAAGACATCTTCTTCTTTTTTTTTAACGTGCATACACCTACAGGTGTCAGGTCCGACTTTACAATCATCATATGCCCATGCACAGGGTAATAGGTGTTCCCCATACTTGGAATGGATTACTGGGGTGGCTTCAACGTCTTTAAAAAATGCATGAAATGATCTCAATTTCGAAACATGTTCCTTGAAGATCTCACTCCCATGCTCCTTTAAGAACTCTTCAATTTTTAGGGAAATCATTTTTCTTTCGACGTAATAGTCCGAATGTTTATCTTAAACTAAAGTTTGGTGGAGATAAATCTTTGTATTATACTTACAAAACATATACTAAAAAATGCAACAGCTGTTGATAGACCCACCCTCGAAAACAAATTCAAAACAAATAGAAATTTTTTTTTTGGTTTTCTCTTTATTTCAGAATTTCAATATATGATGAAATTAATTTTCCAACTCTATATTGTTGAATTACAAAATGAAAACAAGCACACGTTTCTATATTATCATTAGAAAATTTACACAAGTTTAAATGTTCTCCAAATGTTGTTTTTATAAACTCCTTCACATCGATACCCATGAACATGTCCCTAGAGTCCAGGAGAAATTTCAAGTCCTCTTTTGAAATCATATTTCCAGATGTATTAATAAATAAATTTATTTTATTTATCAAGGAAGAATAATTCGGTATATTAAGATTGTTTTGTGAATCAGTCATCTCGTAAACTTCTCTTCTCGACTCTCAAATTGTGAATGAATGAATGAATGGTAAAATGTTATCAACAGTTTTCGTTTATGTAAAAGTTTAAGATGTAATGAACAATATGGGAAGTCTTTTCCATTCATTATTTTTAGAGAGGGACATCCAATTTCATCAATGTTAATTACATCATCAATTTTTAAAAATTTTTGTAGGAATAACATTTTTTGGTATCCCTTACAAATTATTTCCTTTTTTCTAATTATTTCTCGCAAATACATTTGTGTTTCCTTGAAAAAGTATTCTCCGTCATTCCAATAAATTTTATGATGTTTTTTTGTTAACCAAGCATTTGATTTTCTAGATTTTTTATTCAATTCAATGAAATCGTGTGGAGAGTGTATGATAAAATTAGAATTCAAGATTGTCTCGTTTTTGAATACGACACCAATTTCTTTTAGAATAAATTGATTATTATTTCCAAGAAATCCTTGAACATCAATTGCGACAATGTTTTCACTCATGATTGATTGGTTGATTGTTAGACAATCCGGTGAACTAGACCATTCAACGGGTTATATTCAACTAAACGATCATGTATCAGTACACAATATACTTGAGCAGTTTCACTAGTGGGCTTGTTAAGTTCAATTGAAATCCTAACATCAATGGGACCTGATTTAACCATTTCGTTTTGATATGATAAGTCTATTACGACAATAGGAGCTTTAGTTTTAAAGTCTCCAGGCGATAGTAAAGGAGATTCACTTCGATTATAGTAGCTAGTTTGAAATTTGCAGTACATAGGTGAGCAATTCGATCTTTCTCAAAGTCCAAATTTAAATCATCATAGGGATATGTTTCAGAGTTTAAGTAGACCTTTAGATTTCTTAAATTGTTTGCAATCAGTTGGTGATTATCTTTAAATGTAATTAAAGCAAATCGTGGACGTTCACGGTTAGCAGCTAATTTAACATTCCAAACATGATGTGTTCCAGTACTTAGTTTAGGATTAATGTATGTATCCCAACTACGGAATGCAATCGGTAGATTGGATCCACTTTTTATAATATCATACATTTTAATTTTCGTTGAATCGCTAGGTGTTATATGCGGAATTTTCCATGTAATATTAGTTATATTGAGATGATATTTTCCGACTCTCCTTAAATTTTCAATTTTATCTTCATCAAGTACATCATTATAATTTTTTGCTATTAATAGTACTAGTTCATGTTTACAATTTAACAAAACTTTTTTGAAATCTTCAGCAAAACCAAGTAGATTTTTAAGAGGTATTGAAAAGTTAAAGTGAGGACTTATATTGAAATCGGTTCCTCCACTCCATCCAGAATTGTAAAGTCTCTTGCTTTCAAATTGATTTAAAGAAACAAAGTTTTTAATTGTAGAAGTAATACCAGTAAACCTTTTTCTATCTATCTCAACACCATTTATTTCGTAGCGTATTTCATCTAAAAAGTTTGCCATGCAATTATTTCTCATCCTCCCAATAACATTTTGAATGTCTTCCGCTCCTCCCCCTTCCTTAGTTAGGGAAATATCTCCTTGAAAATTTAGAAGACTCTCATGGGGGAGTACATACAAATCTTGATTTTGAATTGTGATTCTGATCTCATAATTTGGTTTAAATGATTGTTGATACGGTGAATAACTGTGATATTCTTTCTTCGATATACTATCATCAGAGAAAGGTTTTTCTCGTACTGCCAATATTTCATTCAATCCCATAACTTTAGTTAAACTCGTACTTTGAAGCCCAGTGATTTAAGAATTAACTTGTTTTTTAATGAAAGTGTGTGTCTTTTTACTTTCGATCCTCTTCCTATAACTTTATGTTTTAAAGTGTGATGATGATGGTAAGTATCACCTCTTTTATTATATATAATCATTGTATTAGTCTTAAATGTAAACGAATTGTATAGTTTTCACCGCGTAAATTTATAAGTTCGCCGTTCTGATCAGTTATGTGTATAGAGATTGTACTTATTTCTCTAGTGTTGAGTGGTAAGTAAATAAGATTGTGTGGTGTGATATTCATTTTATAGCCCGGTGGAACATTAATCCCGAATTCGTATAATGAATGATCTTGTCTATTATCAATATATGATCCGCTTACAATATTGCATACTATGCGTATTGTGTTTATTTTTAAAATGTTAACAGGTTGATCCGATATATATGTTTTTTTCGGGTCGGGGTAGATTATTTTTTTATTGAAACCAAGCAATTGTCAAATGGAATTGTCTCTATTAAAGTAAATAGGTTCCTTGGTGGTTGTAATATGAACTTGAAGTGTGTTATTATTACTTTCCATTTGAAATGTTTGCTCAAGATCATAATCTTTTAGTTTACTTTTTAGAAAATCATAAATATCACTGAGTTCATATGATCCTTTGGGGAGTTGAATAACGTTATCACCAATATGAAATAGATTATTATTTATATCAATATTGGGTATAGAGTTGTACATATGAAAGTCAATGAGTGCACACTCATAATCACCATTCATCAGTTCAATGGGTGGGAAATAAGTAATGTTTGTAATGGGTTCATTCCCATTTAATGTAAGAGTGAATGATCTACTCATTTTGGAATCTAATTATGAACTGTGAAAATATAGCTTCCAGAACGAAACTTATATTCTCAAATAATTATAAATTCATTAAAACCCTTCCTATATCTTCCTTTTTCCATGTCGTTATCTTTACTTATTATGAGGAAACCGTATTTATCACTCCAACACTTTTGACAAATTTTCATAAATGAATCATAGGACATATCAGTATTTACATGATCACGATATATATGTCGCATATTTAAATCATCTTGTTTAAACATTATAATCATATTCGCATTATCACGTATTAGATGTTTTGGGATATGAGTATATGTTTGACATAGATAAAAAGAATCTATATTTTTGTGACGTCCCATACAAAAATATGAACGAATGTTGTTTTGTTTTTCACAAGCAACATCATCAAAAATCATAATAGAGTTTTCTTTAGCCTTAGCGGGAGGTAAAACTTCATCATTTTGTGAGAATGTATAATACCCCATACCTTTTATCGGTTTAATTAGTTTCTCTAAATACTCATACTTTGGTTGATATAAACTCTTTGAGAATACATATATATTCTCAAATTTAAGACCGTTTGGACTTTCAATAAGACTGAGCATAACATTTGTCTTTCCAAAGTTTGAGGGGCCGACAACCAACGCTCTTATTGTATTGGGTAACAAAGAACTATGTCGTGGAACTGAATTTGTAGATGAGTGATCACCACCCTCGATATTTCTAACACAGATTTCTTGTTTTTGACGTATTAAACGCATCTTCACATGTGTAATGTAGTTCATTCGATGAGAAATGCTCCTTGATTAAACATTATATAAAATGGGTAAAAGTTTTTATAATTGTTCCAGTCAGAGTTCAAACTTGAAACGAGGTAGTGGTATTATCAATAAAATAATTAACACACTCCCATTTGAAGCACATATTCCTGGTTATAATTTTTGTGGACCAGGAACAAAGCTAAAACAAAGATTGGAGCGCGGTGATCGTGGTATTAATCAATTAGATGAAGCTTGTAGAGTACATGATATTGCATATTCACACAACAAGGATCTAGCTGATCGACATAAGGCTGATGCAGTATTAATAAATAAAGCTTGGGAACGTGTTCGTTCAAAAAATAGTAGTATTGGAGAGAAAACAGCAGCATACTTAGTTACTAATATTATGAAAGCAAAAAAGAAACTCGGAATGGGTGTGAAGAAGAAGGGGACAAAGTGGAAGACTAAGAAGAGGAGTAAAGGAAGGAGGAGGAGGAGGAGAACAAAGGTAAAGAGTTTTTCAAATGTTATTCAAACAGGAATACGGGCGTTGAAAACTCAGAAACCACTAGATCTAATGAGTGCAATCAAGGTTGCACGTAAAGCAGTCAATAAATCAATTGGTAGAAATAAAAAAAAAGATATTAAGATTCCTCGTATTATTAATGTACCGAAAATTGGTGGTTTTTTACCTATTGTACCCATTTTAACTGCACTAAGTGCATTAGGTAGTCTTGCCTCTGGTAGTGCAGCTATTGCTAAAACTATTAATAATGCAAGTATGGGAAAAAAACAATTAGAAGAGAGTAAACGACATAATAAAAAAATGGAAAGTATTAAGGTGGGTGAAGGTATGTTTCTAAAACCTTATCGAAAGGGTTATGGATTATATCTTAATCCATTTAGAGGAAATCCAAAAAACTGATTACTAAGCTACCTAAGAAACCTCTTTCAAGTTTTGAAATTTTGAAATTTGGTCAAAAGTATATTCCACATTTCCGAGCTGTGTTTATGAGAGATTCACTACCAAAATCTCCTTGGAGAAAAGAGTCAGGAGTTATAAACCTAGATGATAGTTCATCAAATGGTACACATTGGGTAGCTTATAACAAAAATAAAAAAAGTATACACTATTTTGATAGTTTTGGGAATTTACAACCTCCAAAAGAAGTTGTGAAATACTTGGGAAATAACATTAGCTATAACTATGAGAGAAAACGAGCCTTTAACAGTTCCAACTGTGGGCACCTGTCCCTCCAATTCTTACTCTCTATCCCACCCTAACTTTCTCTATGATTCTTGAAACCCACCCTATTTACATACTATTCGTTGTTATGATTGCTCAATTTGGGAATAACATTAGCTTAAACTAGAAGAGAAACAAGTCTTAATACGATCAACTAGTGTAGGCACCTATTCCCACCCTAACTTTCTCTATGATTCTCTATGATTCTTAAAACCCACCCTATTTACATACTCTTCACTGTTAGGATTGGTCAATTCTAAATCAAGAATGAGATAGAAGAGGGAGGGTTAGTTTAACTTTCGCTATAAAAACTCGAGTAAAGTTATTTTAAGTCACATTTAAAGTCAGTCTCAACCGCGATCATCTTACAAACAACACCGAAAACCAAGAAAAAAACAATAAAAAACAACAAATAAACAACAAATAAACAACAAATAAACAACAAAATAAACAACAAATAAACAACAAAAAACAACAAATAAACAACAAAAACAGCTAAGCAACAACAACAACATCATCAACTGCAACTGCTAAACAACGTCTACATGAAGAAGCATCAGCAACAACAACAACAAATGGCCAATCCTGAAATGATGAAGGTAATCAACGAGTTTAATGGAAACCTTCCAAAACCCCTTTTGACGAAGACGAAGATGGAAATGGATGTGCGCTACCCTGTTCAACGAGCTCACCGGAAGAAAAACAGCTTTGGAATGTCCCTCGCTCTGGAGCTTGAAGAGTATATGCTGTACTTGCCGGAGCGGTACTCAAATTTGGAGGATTCAACAATTGAATATATAAGAGATAATTTTTTTTTTTTTTTTTTTTTTTTCGCGCGGGGTCCCACGCCCACCTCCCGCCCAACCGACCGAGGGGCGCAGCCGTGTGACGTACGGCACGAAACGCGTACTGGATAGACGCGAGAGAAGAAAAATAGAATAGAACGAGGAAAAATTAGGATACACTACGGGATAGTACTACAAGCAATACAGTTTTAAGTTTTTGAAGGCTTTCAATGCCTTCAATGCTACTAAAAAGACGATTGTAATCAGTACATAAAACCCTAAAGGGCTCATGTACTTCAAACTCACGCCTACAGTGGTTAACTACTAGTGGTATAAACGTTCTAGAAGAAAGACGGGGAACATGGAAATTGAGCTGGCCTAGAAGGTAGGGGCTCTCCACATCACCGTGTATAAGTTTATGTAAAAAGACGACGCCAAGCATCGTCCTACGGTTAGCTAAAGAAGGTAGATTAAGTAGGAGAAGTCTACTAGAGTAAGACGGTAATCTAAGGTTTGCATCCCAGGGTAGGCCACGAAGGGCAAAAAGCAAAAAGTTCTTTTGGACAGATTCAATGCGGCTACTATGGACCCCGAATTGAGGATTTCAGACGCACGAACCATACTCCAATATAGGGCGAACCAACGAAGTAAAGAGGGTCTTCGTTACATAAGGAGAATCGAATTCCTTCGCCCACCTTTTAATGAATCCCAGCATGCCTCTGGCTTTGTTAACCATACAAGAAATATGTTCAGAGAACGAAAGTTTAGGATCCAGGCGGACACCCAGATCATCAACAATAGTAATTCTTTCCAAAGAGCAGTCGTTAAGCATATAGGTTGCAAGCAGGGGAGAAACATGTGAAAATGTCATCAGTTTGCATTTTGAGCTGTTGAGATGTAAATCGTTAGCATGACACCATGCTTGGAAGTTATCAAGATCCGATTGTAGGTCTAATTGGCAAGAAATGTCCCTATACTGCAAGCAAAGTTTAACGTCATCAGCGTAAATAAGTACTCTGGAATTGGTTAGAACCTGCGGCAAATCATTGATAAACAATGTGAACAGAAGTGGTCCAAGGTGACTACCCTGTGGGACGCCAGATATGACCCTGAGGCTATAGGATTGCACGTTTCTGAACAGAACCTTTTTGGGTCCTATCACTTAAATAACTCGAAATCCATTTAAGAAGATCACTAGAAAACCCCATTGTCTCACACAGTTGCAGCCGACTAGCAGCGGATTTTTTGCGTTTCGGCGACTCATTTAATAGCTTCATACTATTAAATTGAGCGTCCAGCGCGGAGAACAGGTCATTCGCCTTGCGAAAAGTGGCCATGATCTCAGAAAATCCACTCCTTGTCTGACGCATGAAGGATGATATTTCCTTCTCAACCGGTCGACAGGCCTCACAGCAATAACGCAGGCCCTTTTTGCTGGACACTGCGTCAGCCATTCGACCCGTCATCTCGATGCACTTAGCGTGCACAACTGCCTCGCAAAGCCAGCAATGGAAACTGGGCTGGTCTGCCAAAACATTTTTTTGGCAGTTCTTAATTACACAGACAATATTCTGGGACATGTTCACAAACCCTAGAACCACTGTGCACACTATCAATACCAAAAAACTAAGAGATAAAGAGAAGATAAAAGAGCTCAAGAGTTAGAGCAGCAGAAAATCACAAGAGCGGTGAGAGCTATGAACAGCTTGGATGCAGCTAATAGCAAACGGCAATCGAGCGGGGGAGAGAAAAATAGAAACGGTAAAAGAGCAAAGAGGAAATATAAAATAAGATAAACCGTCTAAGCACAAAACTAACAAGTAATTATTTATGCAAATTAACTACACAGAAAAGTGCATGCACGCGCGGTAGCAAAACGGTATATCGTTATAAATATTAGGTGATAAGTTTAGATAAAACCCCGGTGGTTTAGATTCAAAATAACACAAAAGTCGGAGCGCAAAACAAAAACACGACCGTCCGCTACGAAGAGAAAGATCGAAAATTATTAAAAGAAATGATAACAATTTGTATTTAGTATTAAGCAAATAAATAAAATGTATTCAATTTAAAAATTAATAATGTATTTATTTTCACATCAAAAAAAAATAATAAAATAAAATAAAATTTCATCAAAACTTAAAAACACTTTGTTATAAATATTTAGATAATACTACATTTTTCCCCAGTAGCACATGAGTATCAGCGAAAACTACAACAATGAAGCGAAATCTTTTAGAACAGTTGACTAAAAGTAGAAATTTATTAAAAAGAAAATTTAATGAATTGAAACAAATAAAAAATGAGAACGTTTCAAATTTAGAGGAAACTTTTAAACCTATTACAGAACCTTTAGATGAATTACTAACTGAAAATAAAAAATTAAATATACAAAAAAAAGTATATTATAGATGAGGATACACATGATGTTAAACCAAATTTCAAGAAAGAGAAAATAAAACTATCTAACAGGTTGAAGAAAAAGAGAGTATTTGATAGTGATAGTGACAGTGATGCCTATGCTGACGCTTACTCTTATATAAATGAATCTGATGTTTCAGATCAATCTCATATAGATGAATCTAATGATTCACATCAATCTCCTATAGAAGAAGAGGAAGAAGAGTTCGATGCTTCACAACAGTCTCATATAGATGAGTTAAATGAAAGTGTATATGAAGAAACTGAGGAGAAGTATAATATCAACATTAATCAATTAAAACAAGAAAAGATTATAGATAATAGTTATGGACCAAGAGAAGAAAATAATATTTTCTCGCTTCAAAGTGAACGGTCGTGTTTTTTTCTTGCTCTCTCGTTTTTGTAAAATTATTTACGTAAAAACCGCCGGGGTTTGTTTAAAACTTCTACTTTGTGTTCTATATACATAGCTCCCGTTCACTTCGCGTGTGCATGCATCTTTATTAACTATATTAACTTATTAAAAACCTTTATTTCACAACTTAAGTGAGCTGCCAGTGTTTGTTGTTCTTGTGTTTTTTTGCATTTCTTCTTTACACCTCTCTCGTTTAGCCGTTGTTGCTCTGTCGCGACAGCTAAACGTTTCTCTAAGCTCGCTTACTCTCACACTCCCCTGCTCTCTAGCGCTTCAACTCTCTTGGTGCAGCTGCACTTTTCTTTTCATATCTTTCGCCCCCTCATCTATTGCTACAAGTACAGTGGTAAGTCTAAAATAATGTCTTCCGATATCGTCTGCTTCTCCAAAACCTGTAAAAAGGCAGTTTTGTCTACGGATCTTACCATCGGCTGCTGGCTGTGCGACAACATTTTGCACGCCAAGTGCATTGGGGTTGCCGGTCGGACTGTTGATGATGTGAGAAAAAACATCGGCTTGCGCTACTGTTGCGATGCCTGTCGTGACGTTGAAAGGGAAATGATGTCTTTCATGCGGCAAACCAAGGGCAGTTTTAAGGAGTTGTTATCGAGTTTCAACAAAACTCATAACATCTTCTTAGCGCTTGATAAACAATTTAATAGCCTTACGCTATTAAATGAGTCTCCAAGGCGCAAAAAAACTGCAACTGGAGTGCAGCAGAGCGACGGATCCCTACAACCTGCGGCGGGCTCTCAACAGCAGCCGCCGTTGACACTGCCTACGACCTCAGAATCGAATCCCAGAATTCTGAGGTCAAGCGTTAGGAAAGAGGCGGTATCTGAAGGGGCAGTGGGACTAAACGTTCCACCGCCTATTTCAATTTCGTCTCCTACGCGAGCACAAATTTTTTTTTTTTTTTTTTTCGCCCGGGGTCCCACGCCCACCTCCCGCCCAACCGACCGAGGGGCGCAGCCGTGTGACGTACGGCACGAAACGCGTACTGGATAGACGCGAGAGAAGGTAAAAAAATAGAATAGAACGAGGAAAAATTAGGATACACTACGGGATAGTACTACAAGCAATACAGTTTTTAGCTTTTGAAGGCTTTCAATGCCTTCAATGCTACTAAAAAGACGATTGTAATCAGTACATAAAACCCTAAAGGGCTCATGTACTTCAAACTCACGCCTACAGTGGTTAACTACTAGTGGTATAAAAGTTCTAGAAGAAAGACGGGGAACATGGAAATTGAGCTGGCCTAGAAGGTAGGGGCTCTCCACATCACCGTGTATAAGTTTATGTAAAAAGACGACGCCAAGCATCGTCCTACGGTTAGCTAAAGAAGGTAGATTAAGTAGGAGAAGTCTACTAGCGTAAGACGGTAATCTAAGGTTTGCATCCCAGGGTAGGCCACGAAGGGCAAAAAGCAAAAAGTTCTTTTGGACAGATTCAATGCGGCTACTATGTACCCCGAATTGAGGACTCCAGACGCACGAACCAAACTCCAATATAGGGCGAACCAACGAAGTAAAGAGGGTCTTCGTTACATAAGGAGAATCGAATTCCTTCGCCCACCTTTTAATGAATCCCAGCATGCCTCTGGCTTTGTTAACCATACAGGAAATATGTTCAGAGAACGAAAGTTTAGGATCCAGGCGGACACCCAGATCATCAACAATAGAAATTCTTTCCAAAGAGCAGTCGTTAAGCATATAGGTTGCAAGCAGGGGAGTAACACGTGAAAATGTCATCAGTTTGCATTTTGAGCTGTTGAGATGTAAATCGTTAGCATGACACCATGCTTGGAAGTTATCAAGATCCGATTGTAGGTCAGATTGGCAAGAAATGTCCCTATGCTGCAAGCAAAGTTTAACGTCATCAGCGTACATAAGTACTCTGGAATTGGTTAGAACCTGCGGCAAATCATTGATAAACAATGTGAACAGAAGTGGTCCAAGGTGACTACCCTGCGGGACGCCAGATGTGACCCTAAGGCTATTGGATTGAACGTTTCTGAACAGAACCTTTTGGGTCCTATCACTTAGATAACTCGAAATCCATTTAAGAAGATCACTAGGAAACCCCATTGAATCGAGTTTCCTAACCAGAAGAGAATGATTAACCGAGTCGAAAGCTTTACTAAAGTCCGTGTAAATAACATCGGTTTGAAAGTTTTGTTGGAAGCCCCTAATAACGAAAGAGGTAAGTTCCAGAAGATTGGTCGTGGTTGATCTTCGCCTCATAAAACCATGCTGGCATGGAGAAATGACGGATCTGCATAGATGTTGCAAGTGAGGAGTGATTACATTCTCGAAAAGTTTGGGGATAGCCGATAACTTAGAGATACCCCTATAGTTACTGGCATCCGATTTGCTACCTTTTTTGTGGAGAGGAATAACAAATGATTCCCTCCAAATAAGGGGAAATTCTGAGGATTCTAAAGACAAGGTAAACAATTTAAGAAGGGGGTTACACAGCGCCTCGGAGCAATACCTAAGCACAGAGCCAGGTATACCATCGGGACCTGGCGAATAAACTGGCTTAACACGTTGAAGATCAAGAATAAGTGAGCTTTCGTTTAAAATAGGACTGAAGATTAGGGACGAACTGGGCATAGCTGTAGAAAATGTATGATCTGAAGATGTTGAGGGCGAATATGTCGTTTTAAAAAACTCAGCAAAGAGATTAGCAATTGCTTGATCAGAATTTACTGTAGTATTCTTAAAAGACAGCGAGGGAGGATATAACGTGGGTTTACGTTTAGAGTTAACAAAGTTATAAAACTGTTTAGGGTCCTGCGTGAACTGGACCTTACAACGAGTCAAATAATTTTTGTAACACTGAGCGTTAAGCACGGTAAAGTTAGATCGAGCACTAAGATAAGATGAGAAAGCCGTTTTTGAACCAGTGAGTTTATATTTATTATAAAGCCTAGATTTTACGTTTTTTAGACGCGTCAGCTGCTTGGTAAACCAAAGTGGTTTATTAGAGACCGACGGGTAGCATTTAGGAACACATAAAGAGAAGAATGAATTCATGGCATTGTAAAAAATGTCAACGGCGGATGCCATGTCAGAGCTCATGTAAAGATTAGACCAATCAAATTCTGCTATTAAAGTGCTTAGCCTCTGATAGTCAGCCTTTCGGAAACAGCGGACTCTGTTCAAACTGCTATCAGGTGTAGTAGCTAAGACTGTCCCAGTGTCGATAGTCACATCGAAAGTTGGATGATAAGGATCTTCAGGTTGCGTCAATGGAGGAACTCTAATTAGGTTTACACCTACAGGATCAGAGACAAAGCATAGATCAAGTAAGCGGTTTAAAGAATTAAAAATATGGTTAACTTGCGATAAGGATAAATCAAGCAAGCCATTTAGGAGGTCATGCTGTGCCGCAGTGTGAAGAACATTAGACACCCCATCAGAAGACCAGTGAGCTCCGGGTATGTTGAAGTCACCCAAAGCCACTAATTGGTCCCTATCAGAAAGCCTATTGGAAACTGCCCGAATTGCCGAAAGGTGTTTCCAATAAATTGGCTCTTCCGAAGATGGAGGGATGTAAGAGCAGGTTACATAAATGCAACTACCTGTGAAAGATAGTTTTACGCAGATAAATTCGATGTCCAAAAAGTCATTAGATACCACCCGTTCCGAGATGAGGCTGGAGTCAACGGCAATTAAAACTCCGCCACCACGCTGGAGAAGACGGTCTAGTCTGTAAATAGTGTACTTACATGGAAGAATTTCGGAGCAGAGGATCTCCGGCTTCAACCAGGTTTCTGTAAATACAATCACCTGGGATGCGAAAGAAAGGCTATCAGAATATAATCTAGAGAGCTTACTGCGTAAGCCCCTAGTATTCTGATAGGAAAGTAGTAGGGAAGAGGTTAGTTTTTTGGGACAGAAGGTGCTTGAGTAGACACTGAAGGTTGTGACGGCTTGGGCAGTTGAACTCCCACAGGCCGATTTCTTTTCTTCCGTGCCTCGTACTCCTTGACTACAACGTACTCGGGCCAGAAGTCACCCGAGCAAATAGTGTCAAAGAGCTGGAATGAGACATTTATCTTAAATGACGAAATGTCTCTGGCATACGGAAATTTGAATTTTTCCACCTTGATATTACCAGCTTGTGTTTTGCCTTGAATATAGGCTAGAACATCTTCCGATGCGAGATCAGGGGCAAGCCTCGAAACAAATATAGTTTTCGAAGGTGGGACTGCTGTTAGGGTCTTATGTAACGAATTGTTACCAACAACGGCCGGTATTCCGGGCAATGTTGGACCCTGGGTAGAATTTTCTACGGTTGTTTGCGGAGCCAAAGAATTGGGCTGCGCATCAGACACCACGGACGACGCGGAAATTGCTGGCTGCGCGGCTTCCGACACCCCTACGACCGATTCGGTTACCGAATCTATGATCGTTCCTGACCTCAGAACCATTGGAACGGGGACCAGGAGCTGAGGCGACGGAGAGTGGCAGGAATTCGGTTGCTGTGTCTCACACAGTTGCAGCCGACTAGCAGCGGATTTTTTGCGTTTCGGCGACTCATTTAATAGCTTCATACTATTAAATTGAGCGTCCAGCGCGGAGAACAGGTCATTCGCCTTGCGAAAAGTGGCCATGATCTCAGAAAATCCACTCCTTGTCTGACGCATGAAGGATGATATTTCCTTCTCAACCGGTCGACAGGCCTCACAGCAATAACGCAGGCCCTTTTTGCTGGACACTGCGTCAGCCATTCGACCCGTCATCTCGATGCACTTAGCGTGCACAACTGCCTCGCAAAGCCAGCAATGGAAACTGGGCTGGTCTGCCAAAACATTTTTTTGGCAGTTCTTAATTACACAGACAATATTCTGGGACATGTTCACAAACCCTAGAACCACTGTGCATACTATCAATACCAAAAAAGTAAAGAGATAAAGAGAAGATAAAAGAGCGCAAGAGTTAGAGCAGCAGAAAATCACAAGAGCGGTGAGAGCTATGAACAGCTTGGATGCAGCTAATAGCAAACGGCACTCGAGCGGGGGAGAGAAAAATAGAAACGGTAAAAGAGCAAAGAGGAAATATAAAATAAGATAAACCGTCTTAGCACAAAACTTACAAGTAATTATTTATGCAAATTAACTACACAGAAAAGTGCATGCACGCGCGGTAGCAAAACGGTATATCGTTATAAATATTAGGTGATAAGTTTAGATAAAACCCCGGTGGTTTAGATTCAAAATAACACAAAAGTCGGAGCGCAAAACAAAAACACGACCGTCCGCTACGAAGAGAAAGACTATGACCCCCCATAGTCCCGTAAATTTAAATTTATCCCCGCAGGAACTACCGGCCAATATGGGCACTTCAGGCACTCTGTCTGTCCCCCCTCAAGCCCTCATCGCTATCCCACCTACGAAACAGATATTTGTTTCGCGGCTCTCCCCTGGTCAAACATCTGAAGATGTAATTGCCTTTATACGAGGCAAAGTTTGAGCTGAAAATTTAAAATTAAAGGTGGAAAAATTTAAATTTTCTTACGCTAGGGATATTTCATCTTTCAAAATAAATGTCCCAAATGAATTCTTTGGCACGATATGCTCAACCAAATTCTGGCCTGAGTATGTTGTCGTCAAAGAATATGAAGCTAAGAAAAAGAAACGGCCTGTCGGGATAACTCTTCCTAAACCCGATCTGACCACTGTGCCCTCTACATCCTCTGCCTCTGTTCAAAAAAACTAAATACTTCTCTGTTAATCTCCTATCAGAATGCAAGAGGCTTGCGTAGTAAGCTGTCTAAGTTGTATTCTGATAATTTTGCATTCTCATCCCATGTTATTGTGTTCACAGAAACCTGGTTAAAGCCGGAGATTCTTAGCTCCGAAGTTTTCCCAGCTGCGTTCACGATTTATCGGCTAGATCGGCCTGTCAGGCGCGGGGGTGGGGTCCTCATAGCGGTCAACTCCACTCTCACGTCAGAATTATTAACTTTCGAGGAAAACAACGAAGTTGAATTCCTTTGTGTGAAGCTATCATTTCATGGTCGCTTTGTTTTTATTACATGTTCCTACATTCCTCCATTGTCGGAACTACCTGTTTTTTGGAACCACCTTTCCGCCATTCGGATGGTTTCCAATATGCTTTCTGATAGAGATCATTTAGTAGTCTTGGGTGATTTTAATATCCCTGGGGCTATTTGGTCCCTAAATAGCTCCTCTAACACACTTCAATCCTCAACACAACATGATTTTATTGCTGGCTTGTTTGACATTTCGCTGTCTCAAGTCAACCATGTACGAAATTCCTTAGAGCGCTTGCTTGATCTTTGTTTTGTCTCTGATCCGGCGAGTGTCAGTTTACTGAGGGTGGCGCCGCTGACGCAACCTGAAGATCCCTATCATCCTACTTTCGCTTGTTGAAAGATTGCAACTCTTAATGGGGTCAAGAGCTGCTGGTAATAATAACCATACTAATGAAATTCTTTCAATAATATAAGAATTGCGTGAAGCGAAAATAATATATTAATAAAATGGAAAACATTTTCTAATTTTGTTTATTGACTAGTTTGGACATTTTTCAAATGATAGAGATTTTTCCTCACTTTTCAAAAGGGAAGTTGAGAGTCTTACAGGAATTGAATTAGATACTGATGGTCACATAAATGTTCAGAAAAAAAAACTAAATCATTTCAACTTCGAAATAAAAGAGTATCAGAGTTGGAAAGTAAAATAATAAAAATGATATCTCAAATGCAGTATATAAATAATACATTAAAAGAGCTTCCTGATAAATTGGAAAATCTTAACAAATTCATAAACAAAAATTTAAAAACAACCCCACCAATCACCCGTTCTGAACAGATACAAATAGATGGAACGATACTTCGAAATAGTCCATTTGCGCGTCGAGAAAATAAGGGAAAAGAGGTCTTAACAATTAGTGTGGATCATTAATAAATATACTACTCTTTCATTATTTATTTTATAATTAAAATGTCAGTTGATAAGTTTGGTTGTTTTTTAAATGAGAAAGAGTACTCGAGAGATATAGCAAAAGGTGTAGAAAAATTCCAAAGTATACTCAATGATTATGATGGACATTTAAATATTCAGAGGAAACGATTTAAAAATTCACTACCCCCCATTCATGAAAATGATATTACAACAAAATTTTATGTTGATGATGAAATAAGTAAACTAGTACAGAATACATCTAATGAAATTTCTAAACTACCACAGAAACAAGAAATCTTTAGAATAAGACCTCGAATCAATCATATTGAGGAAAAAGAGAGTGAAATTTCTAAAAAATTGGAATTTCTCTTGAAAGCTATTAATAAGATAGTAGAGGATATAAATGAAATAGAAAGTAGCATTTTCAATTATATCATTACACCAAGATCAGTTTTAAAAAGTGAAACTATAACATCTTTAGAGAAGAAACCATTTGTACCAAATATAATAAAGCTATGAGTAAACGAGAGATTGTAAATGAGTTACATCGTCCATCATTTAAGAATTTTCCAAGACGTAGAGTTATAGTAAAGGGTATTAATGACTTATGGCAGGCTGATTTGGTTGAAATGGGGGCATATGCATCATCGAATAAAGGCTTTAGGTATTTATTAACAGTAATAGATACCTTTTCTAAATATGGATGGGGTGAAGCAATAAAATCAAAAAATGTAGGAGAAGTTACAAAAGCAATGGAAAAAATATTGAAATCTGGTCGTGGTGCACCGAAGAATTTACAAACAGATAATGGAAATTAATTCTATAATAAACAATTTGGAGAATTAATGAAACAATATAAAATTAATCATTACTCAACATTTAGTGCTCTTAAAGCTTCTATTGTGGAACGTTTTAATAGAACACTAAAAGAACTTATGTGGCGTGAGTTTAGTTTTAATGGAAAATATACATGGCTTCAAATATACAAAGAGTTGATTAATAATTATAACAATAGGAAGCATAGAACGATAAAAATGAAGCCTATTGATGTTAATGCTGAAAATGAAAAACAGATTTTGATGAGATCATACAATCATCTAAAAATATTCACAAATGGGGTCTTAAAAGAGGGGGATCATGTACGAATAAGTAAATATAAACATGTCTTTGAAAAAGGCTATACTCCAAACTGGACAACGGAAATTTTTCGAATTCGGAAAGTACAAAATACATCCCCCACCACATATTTACTTGAGGACTTGAAGGGTGATCCAATTCAAGGTGGTTTCTATAAACAAGAAATTAAAAAAACAAAATTCCCTAATACTTATCTTGTTGAAAAGATTCTGAAACGAAAAGGTGATTATGTGTTTGTGCGCTGGTTAGGCTTCCCAAAATCAGAAGATAGTTGGATTCACAAAAAAGAAATTCTATAAACAACAACAAGATCAACATCAACATCAATAGGAAGCATAGAACGAATAAATGTACACATGTATATAAATGTACCAATTGACGCCAATTCGTGAAATAGACAGAATAGATGCCCTATGCTCTATGCTCTATGAATAGACACGCTATGAATGCGTGAAACAACAGATTTATTTATATGTGAGTAAGCTATTTATGTGCGTTGCTAGGTTGGGGGCACGCATCTATAGATAAGAATTCGAATGGAGGGTGAATATGTGCTTGTGCGTTGGGTAGGTTAGGAGAGCACATATGTATAGATAAGAATTCGAATGAGGCCAATATGTGCTTGTGCGTTGGGTAGGTTGAGGGGGCACACATGTATAGATAAGAGTTTGTGTGTAGATATTGACGTCAATGCGTGAAATAGACACATGTATATACACACACATGTATAAACAATCTGGAGTCTATAAAGAAAAAGAATTTCAAAAAGTATTTCAGTTTTCAACTATTCGTCTACTCGATCACGCACCAAAATTATTTCGGTTCTCGTTTTACTCCCGAAAACCCGAAAATTAAGAAAACATGACGGTTTTAAAAATGAGTGTTTTAAAAATATTCTTTAAAATAACTTTAATAAACTTATTAGTGAAAGTGCACCCCCTTCCACTCCCAAGTGAAAATCAAATAACAATTTTTGAAAACGCGACGTATACAAACAATACAATCGGGTTGTTTATTAATATTCCAAACTTGAGAAAAATAATAAAAATCGATTTGAATCTTGAGATCCTAGAAGATAGTCATATTTTCATGGATCTCAAAAATAACACAAGTACTGACAGTGAAGAAGAAAAAACTGAAAGTGAACTCAATATGAAGATTATAAATATTAATAATCAAAACATTACAAGTGAAGAAGAAGAATCAAGTGCATCTAAAACAACAACAACAACAACATCATATGAAACAACATCTGGATCAACCCCACCTACTTCGATAAGTGACATTCTGGAGGAGGAGGATGAGGAGGAGGAGAAAGGAGAATCCACTACAGCAACATCTACGCCAACTACAAGTGAAACATCAACAACTGAAACAACATCTGAAACAACATCTGCAGCAACAACAGCTGAAACATCAACAACTGAAACAACATCTGCAGCAACAACAACATCTACAACAATAGCTGAAACATCAACATCTGCAACAACAACATTAAACCCACTCAATCTTTTTGATTTGAATTCTGATAATAATAAAAATGTTGAAATTATAGAAAATAAAAAAATTGTTATGGGTATCAATGATAGTGAGGCAGATTTTGAAAACGTAAGTGTAGAACCTAAAATTAGTAATAAAGCAAAGTTAGTTTTAGGTATCAGTGAAAGTGATAATGATTTTGAAAGTGCAAGTCGAATGAATACCTATTAAAAGGCATTCGATGAAAAAATTAAAAAGCACTGAAAATATTCATACCTCTCAAGTAGAATTCACAAAAAGAGGAATAATAGAGAATTTTAAAAATAAATTAATTGATTATGAGAAGAAAATAGGAGGACATATTGATTTAGGAAGAAGGGGTATAAATAGATTTTTCACTATAAAATATAAAAGTGCTACGGTAGGTGTTAAATGTCATTACAATAACATATTCAGAAGATCATCATCTAATAAACGTGGTATTAATATAATTGAATTAAAAAATCTTATACTAAAAAGAACTAAAAGAAATATTAATACCCCCCTAGCAACATTAACAATTAATTGTTTTGAATTTGCTGAAGTTTTAACTCAGCCATTAATACATGCCGAGAGACAGAAAGATAAGAAACTATTTGAAAGAATTTCGAGCGATGCTAGTCGTATTTCAATGGAAGAGAGTAAGGGACTAGAAATACAAGAAGAAGAAGAACCAGGGTATCTAAAGGATGCTCCACAAGTTCTTGAAATTGATATCGAAGCAGCAGAAAAAATGAATGCTATATATTTGAGGAAGAGAAATTTAGAAGCTCAAATGTTAATTAATTATTTAAAGAGAAAAGAAAGTGAAAATAGTACAGATAAAATTCTAATTAACGATATTAATGATTTTGAAATAACAAATAGTGATGATATAATTTGATTGAGAAGGGGAATATGTTTGTTTTTGCAGAATAAAGAAGTTGAAAGCACTATTTCGTTTGGACTACAAAAAGGTAAGTTAAATAATATATATACATATATATATAGAAATATATAATATTTTTTTATATAATAATAATAATTTTTTATTTTCAGATTTTCAAAAAATTCAAAACAATATTCAAAACACTATTTCAGTTGGACTACATAAAGGTAAGTTAAATATTTATTTATAAATTAAAATTTTAAATACTAATAATATTTATACTTTCAGAATTTCAAAAACCTGATAAAACAGAGGAAGAAGATAATACTTTTCTGTTTTTTGATGATGATGATGATGATGATGATGATGATGATAACGAAATTTATCAGGAGAATCCACCACCACCATGCATAACAACACCACATAGCGAGGATGAAACTCTTATCCTTGAAGGCGGAATAAATAAATATACTGAAACTATACCTTTAAATTTAGATATGGAAAATGATGAATATGTAAAATCAATTCCTTTAAGTAGTGATGAAAATAAAATCTATATTTTAGAGGGTGGTATAGATAATTATATTCAAACTATACCACTAAATATAGAAACTAACCCAATTGATTGTAATTCAAAGAAAACTTGAAAAATAAAAAAACACTTGACAAAAAAAACTTACAAAAAACCAAAAAAAAAAAAAAAAAAAAACACTTGACAAAAAAAATTCTAAAATTGTTTTCAAAAATTGTAATATTATAATATTGTTTTCCTGAAAATTGTAATACTAACCCTTTAAATTCTTATATTGTTTATTGTTTAATGTTTTCCTGAAAATTGTAATACTAACCCTTTAAATTCTTATATTGTTAATGTTTTCCTGAAAATTGTAATACTAACCCTTTAAATTCTTATATTGTTTAATGTTTTCCTGAAAATTGTAATAATATAATATTGTTTTCCTGAAAATTGTAATATTTTTTTAATATTGTTCTGAAAATAAAAGCGATGTTTGTTCTTTAAAATACAAATTTTATTCATCTATTTATTTACAATTTTTCAATTTTATATACATATAGAGAATTTTAGCTTACATTTTTCATTTATTTATTTACAATTATAGATTTTATTTATTCATTTCTTTATTTACAACTATAGCTTACATTTATTTATTTACAATTTTACCTTACATTTATTTACAAATTTTACCTTACATTTATTTATTTATTTATTTATTTATTATTATTTTTTTTTTTTGTTTTTTTCTTTTTTAATAATTTTATTTTTTTTTTTATTTTTTTTTTTATTCTTTTTCACAATTTAGTAAAGTTAATTCTAATTCCTCTATATTTTTCTTAAATTTTTCTATCTCACTCTCTGGATTATTATTTATATTAGAACCATTTTCTATTTCTTTAATTCGTTGTTCATACACATAAATATTAGCATTGATTTCATCAAGCTTATTTTCTAATTTTTGTTCCTCTATTTTATAATGTCCGTATTGTAATGTATTAATTTTATTATTTTGAATAAGAACCTTTGTATCTTTATGACTGAGTACTACTTTTTTACATTTGACTGTAGATAACAAATGATTTTTAGATCTAATCATTGACATAGATCCTATCACTTCCTCTTCCGAAAACAAACATTTTTTAAAACTATTAAAGCTTAATTGATCTATTCCACTTCGTTTTACCCCCTTTGATTTTTTCACTGTTTTCTCAGTGTTATCATTTAAATTAGATGACTTGAATGCATACATTTTTGATCTTAAACCAACAAATTCAGTCATTGGTCTTCCATTAAGTTCATCTTTAAAAAATCCCAACTTTTTCTTATTGGCATTTGGAAAATTATATAGATTTAGTAAGTCATCAGAATAATCTGATGTATCAAACTTCATCTGAATATCATTTTGAATATCCTTATAAAAATCTTCAGTTTCAATAGTGTATATAAAAGAATCTGTATCTATATAATTTAATTGCACATTTTCATTATACTTAGGTTTCATATAAGTATAATGAAAATCATACATTTTCCATTTGGATAAGTCTAGTACTGCAAATCCTAAATATAAAGGTTTATTATATAATACATTTAATCTTTTCATTTGAAATGCAAAGAAGTTTTCTGAGAACTGTTTTACGCTATGGAAGTTCGACTTAAAAATGAGGGATATAGCGCAATAACTTTTAGCACCAGAAGAATCTGATGATGATGCACTTTCCCATTCTGTAATTAATTTTACATCTACACGTTTATCTACATTTTCCATCGTTTTCCCGTAAACTGCATTATTTAAAAGCTTAAAAAAGTCCTTTTCAAAAGTATTTTTTGCATTTGTCCTATGAAAAGTATTTAAATCAATATATGTCTTCAACCAAGGTTTCTGAAAGAAACGAAGACCTCTATGAATTTTTTTCAGTACTAATCCATTTTTTATACACTGTTGAAGATTTTTATAATGAATTATATAATTTTTTTTTATCCCTTAAGTCAGCAATTAATTTTTTTACTTTATCTGACTGGGATGGTAATTGATTATTACAACAAAATGGAAGATCATTATGCTTATCATGCAAGTTTAAAGGGTATTTCAAATCTACCTCAAAAATGTATCCGTATTCATCATCATCTTCAAGTTCTAAAATGTTTATAGACTCAAGTGTTTGCCTTGAAACCCATTCAAAACCTCCATATGGTAAAGATTGTGACATAGCCCAACCATATAAATTATTTGCATCCAAATAAATTAAATATGATGATTTTTTTGTACTATCAAAATTTTCAACATATTTATTATTTGCTTTAGCATATCTACATGTGCATTGGACTAAACCACCTCGAAATACCACTTTGAATAAATTTATACTGATCTATATCAGTTAATAAATCTAATTCAATTTTTGTGCATTTCAACATAGCCTCCCATGATAATCCTGGTGTAGTGAAAAAATGCGCCGGATCAAGAGAATAAATTTTAATACAAAGTCTTCGGAAATTTTCAAAGACATCAGACATTAATAAAACATCTGTTTTCAAATATAATTCTAAATAATCTTTTAGATTCCCACATGAAAACTCATTCCATACCTCTTGTGCGTGAGTATAATTTTCAATTGAACATTCATTTTCAGTTAAGGAACTATAGAAAGCTTCTCTAGGAAGTAATTGACTTTCATTTAATTTCTCATCTGAATCTAAATATTCATAAGGAAATACACCCTTTCTTCGCATGAGATTGAATTGATTTTCATTTGGGAAAAATGATCGGGTAATATGCATTTGTTCACAATCTAGATTTGAAGCTAATGCGTCTAATGCAGAAGGCATAAATCGAAATGAATCCAGAACACGGATTTCAAAGCTTTCACCATTACTTAACGTTATAATTTTTGAAATTGAAATATATTGTTCCTTATTTAATGGTATTACCTTTATTTCACCAGGTATGAGAGCCAAATCTTTTATAAATAAATGACAATCATACCTGGTGAAATTGTGGAAGAATACAGGAATAAATTTAGGAACCTTATATTTTAAGTTGCATGCATTATGTGCTGCACCCCTGAATTTTCCTGAGAAGTGGCAATGATCCCTAATTCTATCTAATAAAAGAGGAGAGTTGCATATATGGCAATGAGTAGATTTTTTAATATCTTCTTCTTCAATATCGGACATTATAATAGGAACATTTTTAGAAATATGGTTCTCATATATTATAATTAAATTTTCTATGAGAGAGGAGAGGAAATTCATACCTGAATTTAATTTTGTTTCTAACACAAACTTATCTAAACTATTATCATGTGCACACTTTATATAGTATGCATATGAAATAGGTTTGTGTATATTAATTATATTTAAATTTGGAGTTACATTTTGATTTATGGAGTGAAGGATACATTCAAAGTCAGCATAAACCGTGAATGGAACCATCACTTCCTTTTGAAAATTATTATATTTTAAAATAGCATCCTTAGGGTTTGGTAGTCGAGAGACTTTTTTGCCACAGACTTCTGAATGTCGATTGGCAGCATCCTCACTCAATGAATAGTTCAAACAAATCTGGCAGAACCATTTCTTTGATTTATCTCGTGAAACTTGAGATGAAACCAAACTAAAATAAAATAATAAAAAAAATATATATAATACACCGTGAGATATATTGATGATAAAAAAAACCAAAAATGATATTAAAAATAAAAAAGAAAATATATATTTATATATAATAATAATAATAATGATATAAAAAACAACTCACTTTGATAGATTTTTTATCCATGTGTAATGCGCCTTTGTTCCTTCCTCCAGCAGCAACATATTTATATATTTACTCCTCACTTCGGGTGAATAAAATATAGGTCCAAAAATAGCTCCATCGTCGAATCCAAAAAGAGTTATGTTGATCTCTTTATTTAATTCCATGAATTTTTTTATATCCGCAGGTTTGAGTATGAATTCCAATCCAGTAAAATTCAATGTGATTCCATTGATATGTATGATCTCATTATTTATATTGATTTTGTAACTCGCACATCTGTTTGCATTAGTATTGATATTACTTAATGCTGCGATTAAACTCCATTAAAAACAATATTCATCATTTAGGTTTTTCACATTTATTATCGCCTTTTTATTTTCCAAGTAAGGCGGTAGCTTTATGTATGACGATCCTCTTAATGGTGAATATTGATTAATATTCATCTCCATTCGAATGAGATGAACTAAAGTCCATCCACTATCCCTTTCTTGGAATTCTTCCATCCTTGCCAGAATTTTTTCCATGTGCTCCTTGAACTCCGTTTCAATATTTGAATAGGCGGTGATTATTGTCATTTTACTTTGAAATGACTTTATTTCCTCGCATTCGTTTCCTTCCTTCAAGAGGGCATATTTTCCAAATAATTCGAAGTTCATTTTTACTGATATGTAACTTCCCAACAATTGATGTAAATGTGGGAGAAATGCTGATCCTGCTTCCTCCATGAATACTGTTGGGTAAATTACACCCATCTCATTGTTTTCATACAAGTACTGGACAATCCTTCCTTGGAATCCAGAACTGATTTTTTTATCCTTGAATCCACTGGCTCGATTACATTCTGCTTGTGTTGCTCCGTTCGCAGATGATGGTTCCATGAAATGTTACCGGAAAGGGTAATGTTGCACTTCTCACAGTACTTATTCATTTTGATTGTTTGTTTTTTTTAAAGTTATTTAAATATTAAATATATATATTATATTTATATATATATATTATTTTATATATTGTTCACAACACGTTTTTTTAATATATATATTTTTTTGAAATATAGTTCACTCTTTTTTAAATATATATATATTTTTTTTTTGTAATATAGTTCACTCTTTTTAATGTATTATTTTTATAATTTTGAGGGTTCACACGATTTTTTAAATATTTTTCAGTAATATGGTTCACTCTTTTTATATATTTTTCAGTACTATTGTTTACTTTTTTTTCACAACGAATATTTTGATATTTACTATTGTTTGTAATAGTATTTTTTATGTATTTTGCACAAACACAAGTTTTCAAATGTTATTTTAAAAATATTTTTCACAATAACAACTTTAAAAAAATATTTTTTACAATTCGAATGTTCGCACGACGAAGATGAAAATGGTTCGCTCGACTCGGATAGTTTTTTAAAACTAATCTACTTTCCCATTTCTCCTTATCACGAAAATTTTTTGAAAAGATAGAAGGTATCCACTTTCTCTTGTATATTCTGTTAGAATCCACCACCAGCACCTTGAAACATTTAAGACTACCCTCCCCTCCCCTCCCCTCCCTACCCTAACTTAATACAAGTTAGAAGCAACGCTCGCTACGCTTGGGGATGATCTCAAACTAATGCTTGGGGTGATCTCAAATTGTCACCTGCTTCCTTAGAAGCAACATACTTTCCCATCACACTCGCTTCCCCATCACACTCACTTTCCCATCACGCTCGCTACGCTTGGGGGATGATCTCAAATTGTCACCTGCTTCGTTAGAAGCAACATACTTTCCCATCACCCTCACTTTCCCCATCTAATGCTCGCTAATGCTCGCTAAAGAGGTGGAGGTTGTCAACTGACGGTTATTTCACAGCACAAGACACGCTTGTTTCACAACACAAGACTAAAGAGGGGGAGGTTCTCAAACTGACGGTTATTTCACAGCACAAGACTAAAGAGGGGGAGGTTCTCAAACTGACGGTTATTTCACAGCACAAGACACGCTTGTTTCACAGCACAAGACTGCGCTTGCAGCTTACACTAACTGATATCATCTACAACCTAATTGAATCAACAAAACGGTTACGCATATTAAATCAACTCCACCCTCCTCATACTCCTAAGCAAGCACAAATTCCTACGCATGACAAAACACCACCTCTCACATACACCTTTGGGTGAGAAAAAACTAGGTGATCCTCTCACCCACACCCCCTTTCTAACCTAATTAAGTGACCTTTTTATTCTAAATAGGTCATTAGAACACCTGTGTGCAGCCTACCGATCACCCACACCCTCCTTTCTAACCTAATTAGGTGACCTTTTTATGCTAAATAGGTCATTAGAACACCTGTGTGCAGCCTACCGATCACCCACACCCTCCTTTTTCCCACACTTTTATGACTTAATTATGCTAATTAGGTCATTAACGACCCATGTGTGCAACCATGCGTGACTAATTAGGGTCACCCCCACCCCCTTTTTTGACAATGATTAATTACTTTTGATACAGGACCCGTATTATCCTACTACTGGAACCATACTCGACGAAACCAGCCTCCGCAAGACCAGCTAGCAAGAGCTTAACCTTAGCGCTCCTAGACTTAAATGCTACCTGTTAATGCGTACATGTTCGGTTCAAGGAATTATACTCGACGATACCAGACTCCGCAAGACCAGCGAGTAAAAACTAAACCTTGACCCTCCTAGACTTAAGTGCTACCTGTTACTACGAAAAAGCTCATTTTCAGGAACCTTTCTCAACGATCCCAGCCTCCGCAAAAACAGCTAGCAAGATCTTAACCTTTTCCCATCTAGACTTGATTGGTACCTATTAGTGCGAACGACCTCGGTTTCAGAATTTCAGAATAACAGCTAGCAAGATCTTAACCTTTTCCCATCTAGACTTGATTGGAACATGTTAATGCGTACGATCTCGGTTTCAGAATCCACTTTTAACGATCCCATTCTCCGCAAACTCAGCTAGCAAGATCTTGACCTTGACCCTAACAGACTTGAATGCTTCCTGTTTCTGCGTACGGGTTCGGTTTCAGGAATCATACTCGACGATCCCGGCCTCCGCAAGATCAGCTAGCAAGATTTTAACCTTGGCCCTCCTTGACTTGAATGGTACCTTTTACTGCGTACGAGTTCGGTTTCAGGAACCATACTCGACGATACCAGCCTCCGCAAGACCAGCTAGCAAGAGCTTAACCTTGGCGCTCCTAGACTTAAATGCTACCTGTTAATGCGTACTTGTTCGGTTCAAGGAATTATACTCGACGATACCAGCCTCCGCAAGACCAGCTAGTAAAAACTCAACCTTGACCCTAATATACTTAAGTGCTACCTGCTACTACGAAAAAGCTCATTTTCAGAAACCTTTCTCAACGATCCCAGCCTCCGCAAAAACAGCTAGCAAGATCTTAACCTTTTCCCATTTAGACTTGACTGGTACCTGCTAATGCGTACGACCTCGGTTTCAGAATCCATTTTCAACGATCCCAGTCTCCGCAAAATCAGCTATCAAAATCTTGACCTTGACCCTTACAGACTTGAATGATTCCTGTTTCTGCGTACGGGTTCGGTTTCAGGAACCATACTCGACGATACCAGCCTCCGCAAGACCAGCTAGCAAGAGCTTAACCTTGGCGCTCCTAGACTTGAATGCTACCTGTTAGTGCGTATGAGCTCGGTTTCAGAACCCATTTTCAACGATCCCAGTCTCCGCAAAATCAGCTAGCAAGATCTTGACCTTTGTCCTTCTAGACTTGAATGCTTCCTGTTACTGCGTACGAGTTCAGCCTCCGCAAGACCAGCTAGCAAGAGCTTAACCTTAGCGCTCCTAGACTTAAATGCTACCTGTTAATGCGTACATGTTCGGTTCAAGGAATTATACTCGACGATACCAGACTCCGCAAGACCAGCGAGTAAAAACTGAACCTTGACCCTCCTAGACTTAAGTGCTACCTGTTACTACGAAAAAGCTCATTTTCAGGAACCTTTCTCATCGATCCCAGCCTCCGCAAAAACAGCTAGCAAGATCTTAACCTTTTCCCATCTAGACTTGATTGGTACCTATTAGTGCGAACGACCTCGGTTTCAGAATTTCAGAATAACAGCTAGCAAGATCTTAACCTTTTCCCATCTAGACTTGATTGGAACATGTTAATGCGTACGATCTCGGTTTCAGAATCCACTTTTAACGATCCCATTCTCCGCAAACTCAGCTAGCAAGATCTTGACCTTGACCCTAACAGACTTGAATGCTTCCTGTTTCTGCGTACGGGTTCGGTTTCAGGAATCATACTCGACGATCCCGGCCTCCGCAAGATCAGCTAGCAAGATTTTAACCTTGGCCCTCCTTGACTTGAATGGTACCTTTTACTGCGTACGAGTTCGGTTTCAGGAACCATACTCGACGATACCAGCCTCCGCAAGACCAGCTAGCAAGAGCTTAACCTTGGCGCTCCTAGACTTAAATGCTACCTGTTAATGCGTACTTGTTCGGTTCAAGGAATTATACTCGACGATACCAGCCTCCGCAAGACCAGCTAGTAAAAACTCAACCTTGACCCTAATATACTTAAGTGCTACATGCTACTACGAAAAAGCTCATTTTCAGAAACCTTTCTCAACGATCCCAGCCTCCGCAAAAACAGCTAGCAAGATCTTAACCTTTTCCCATTTAGACTTGACTGGTACCTGCTAATGCGTACGACCTCGGTTTCAGAATCCATTTTCAACGATCCCAGTCTCCGCAAAATCAGCTATCAAAATCTTGACCTTGACCCTTACAGACTTGAATGATTCCTGTTTCTGCGTACGGGTTCGGTTTCAGGAACCATACTCGACGATACCAGCGTCCGCAAGACCAGCTAGCAAGAGCTTAACCTTGGCGCTCCTAGACTTGAATGCTACCTGTTAGTGCGTACGAGCTCGGTTTCAGAACCCATTTTCAACGATCCCAGTCTCCGCAAAATCAGCTAGCAAGATCTTGACCTTTGTCCTTCTAGACTTGAATGCTTCCTGTTACTGCGTACGAGTTCAGCCTCCGCAAGACCAGCTAGCAAGAATTTAACCATGGCGCTCATAGACTTAAATGCTACCTGTTAATGCGTACTTGTTCGGTTCAAGGAATTATACTCGACGATACCAGCCTCCGCAAGACCAGCTAGTAAAAACTCAACCTTGACCCTCCTAGACTTAAGTGCTACCTGTTACTACGAAAGAGCTCATTTTTAGGAACCTTTCTCAACGATCCCAGCCTCCGCAAAAACAGCTAGCAAGAACTTAACCTTGAGCCTCCTAGACTTGATTGGTACCTGTTAATGCGTACGATCTCGGTTTCAGAATCCATTTTCATCGATCCCAGTCTCCGCAAAATCAGCTATCAAAATCTTGACCTTGACCCTTACAGACTTGAATGATTCCTGTTTCTGCGTACGGGTTCGGTTTCAGGAACCATACTCGACGATACCAGCCTCCGCAAGACCAGCTAGCAAGAGCTTAACCTTGGCGCTCCTAGACTTGAATGCTACCTGTTAATGCGTACGAGCTCGGTTTCAGAACCCATTTTTAACGATCCCAGTCTCCGCAAAATCAGCTAGCAGGATCTTGACCTTGTCCCTTCTAGACTTGAATGCTTCCTGTTACTGCCCAGTCTCCCAATCTCCGCAAAATCAGCTAGCAACCTTGGCGGTCATAGACATGAATGCTACCTGTTAATGCGTACGAGCCCGGTTTCAGGACCCATTCTCAACGATCCCAGGCTCCGCAAGACCAGCTAGCAAGAATTTACCCTTGACCCTCCTAGACTTGAATGCTACCTGTTAATGCGTACGAGATCGGTTTCAGAACCCATTCTCAACGACCCCAGTCTCCGCAAAATCATCTAGCACGATCTTGACCTTGGCCATTCTAGACTTGAATGCTTCCTGTTTTTTGGCCCTCCTTGACTTGAATGGTACCTCTTACTGCGTACGAGTTCGGTTTCAGGAACCATACTCGACGAAACCAGCCTCCGCAAGACCAGTTAGCAAGAGCTTAACCTTAGCGCTCCTAGACTTAAATGCTACCTGTTAATGCGTACATGTTCGGTTCAAGGAATTATACTCGACGATACCAGACTCCGCAAGACCAGCTAGTAAAAACTAAACCTTGACCCTCCTAGACTAAAGTGCTACCTGTTACTACGAAAAAGCTCATTTTCAGGAACCTTTCTCAACGATCCCAGCCTCCGCAAAAACAGCTAGCAAGATTTTAACCTTTTCCCATATAGACTTGATTGGTACATGTTAATGCGTACGATCTCGGTTTCAGAATCCATTTTTAACGATCCCATTCTCCGCAAAATCAGCTAGCAAGATCTTGACCTTGACCCTTACAGACTTGAATGCTTCCTGTTTCTGCGTACGGGTTCGGTTTCAGGAATCATACTCGACGATCCCGGCCTCCGCAAGATCAGCTAGCAAGATTTTAACCTTGGCCCTCCTTGACTTGAATGGTACCTTTTACTGCGTACGAGTTCGGTTTCAGGAACCATACTCGACGATACCAGCCTCCGCAAGACCAGCTAGCAAGAGCTTAACCTTGGCGCTCCTAGACTTAAATGCTACCTGTTAATGCGTACATGTTCGGTTCAAGGAATTATACTCGACGATACCAGCCTCCGCAAGACCAGCTAGTAAAAACTCAACCTTGACCCTAATAGACTTAAGTGCTACCTGCTACTACGAAAAAGCTCATTTTCAGGAACCTTTCTCAACGATCCCAGCCTCCGCAAAAACAGCTAGCAAGATCTTAACCATTTCCCATCTAGACTTGACTGGTACCTGCTAATGCGTACGACCTCGGTTTCAGAATCGATTTTCAACGATCCCAGTCTCCGCAAAATCAGCTAGCAATATCTTGACCTTTGTCCTTCTAGACTTGAATGCTTCCTGTTACTGCGTACGAGTTCAGCCTCCGCAAGACCAGCTAGCAAGAATTTAACCTTGGCGCTCATAGACTTAAATGCTACCTGTTAATGCGTACGTGTTCGGTTCAAGGAATTATACTCGACGATACCAGCCTCCGCAAGACGAGCTAGTAAAGACTTAACCTTGACCCTCCTAGACTTAAGTGCTACCTGTTACTACGAAAGAGCTCATTTTTAGGAACCTTTCTCAACGATCCCAGCCTCCGCAAAAACAGCTAGAAAGAACTTAACCTTGACCCTCCTAGACTTGATTGGTACCTGTTAATGCGTACGATCTCGGTTTCAGAATCCATTTTCAACGATCCCAGTCTCCGCAAAATCAGCTAGCAAGATCTTGACCTTGACCCTTACAAACTTGAATGCTTCCTGTTTCTGCGTACGGGTTCGGTTTCAGGAATCATACTCGACGATCCCGGCCTCCGCAAGATCAGCTTGCAAGATTTCAGCCTTGGCCCTCCTTGACTTGAATGGTACCTCTTACTGCGTACGAGTTCGGTTTCAGGAACCATACTCGACTATACCAGCCTCCGCAAGACCAGCTAGCAAGAGCTTAACCTTGGCGCTCCTAGACTTAAATGCTACCTGTTAATGCGTACGTGTTCGGTTTAAGGAATTATACTCGACGATACCAGCCTCCGCAAGACCAGCTAGTAAAAACTAAACCTTGACCCTCCTAGACTTAAGTGCTACCTGTTACTACGAAAGAGCTCATTTTCAGGAACCTTTCTCAACGATTTCAGCCTCCGCGGTTGCTTCCTGTTACTGCGTACGAGTTTGGTTTTAGGAACCGTACTCGACGATCCCGGCCTCCGCAAGATCAGCTAGCAACCTTGGCGCTCATAGACTTGAATGCTACCTGTAAATGTGTAAGAGCTCGGTTTCAGAACCCATTCTCCACGATCCCAGTCTCCGCAAAATCAGCTATCAAAATCTTGACCTTGACCCTTACAGACTTGAATGATTCCTGTTTCTGCGTACGGGTTCGGTTTCAGGAACCATACTCGACGATACCAGCCTCCGCAAGACCAGCTAGCAAGAGCTTAACCTTGGCGCTCCTAGACTTGAATGCTACCTGTTAATGCGTACGAGCTCGGTTTCAGGACCCATTCTCAACGATCCCAGGCTCCGCAATACCAGCTAGCAAGAATTTACCCTTGACCCTCCTAGACTTGAATGCTACCTGTTAATGCGTACGAGATCGGTTTCAGAACCCATTCCCAACGACCCCAGTCTCCGTAAAATCAGCTAGCAAGATCTTGACCTTGGCCATTCTAGACTTGAATGCTTCCTGTTTCTTGACCCTCCTTGACTTGAATGGTACCTCTTACTGCGTACGAGTTCGGTTTCAGGAACCATACTCGACGAAACCAGCCTCCGCAAGACCAGTTAGCAAGAGCTTAACCTTAGCGCTCCTAGACTTAAATGCTACCTGTTAATGCGTACATGTTCGGTTCAAGGAATTATACTCGACGATACCAGACTTCGCAAGACCAGCTAGTAAAAACTAAACCTTGACCCTCCTAGACTAAAGTGCTACCTGTTACTACGAAAAAGCTCATTTTCAGGAACCTTTCTCAACGATCCCAGCCTCCGCAAAAACAGCTAGCAAGATTTTAACCTTTTCCCATATAGACTTGATTGGTACATGTTAATGCGTACGATCTCGGTTTCAGAATCCATTTTTAACGATCCCATTCTCCGCAAAATCAGCTAGCAAGATCTTGACCTTGACCCTTACAGACTTGAATGCTTCCTGTTTCTGCGTACGGGTTCGGTTTCAGGAATCATACTCGACGATCCCGGCCTCCGCAAGATCAGCTAGCAAGATTTTAACCTTGGCCCTCCTTGACTTGAATGGTACCTTTTACTGCGTACGAGTTCGGTTTCAGGAACCATACGCGACGATACCAGCCTCCGCAAGACCAGCTAGCAAGAGCTTAACCTTGGCGCTCCTAGACTTAAATGCTACCTGTTAATGCGTACATGTTCGGTTCAAGGAATTATACTCGACGATACCAGCTTCCGCAAGACCAGCTAGTAAAAACTCAACCTTGACCCTAATAGACTTAAGTGCTACCTGCTACTACGAAAAAGCTGATTTTCAGGAACCTTTCTCAACGATCCCAGCCTCCGCAAAAACAGCTAGCAAGATCTTAACCTTTTCCCATCTAGACTTGACTGGTACCTGCTAATGCGTACGACCTCGGTTTCAGAATCCATTTTCAACGATCCCAGTCTCCGCAAAATCAGCTAGCAATATCTTGACCTTTGTCCTTCTAGACTTGAATGCTTCCTGTTACTGCGTACGAGTTCAGCCTCCGCAAGACCAGCTAGCAAGAATTTAACCTTGGCGCTCATAGACTTCAATGCTACCTGTTAATGCGTACGTGTTCGGTTCAAGGAATTATACTCGACGATACCAGCCTCCGCAAGACGAGCTAGTAAAGACTTAACCTTGACCCTCCTAGACTTAAGTGCTACCTGTTACTACGAAGAGCTCATTTTTAGGAACCTTTCTCAACGATCCCAGCCTCCGCAAAAACAGCTAGAAAGAACTTAACCTTGACCCTCCTAGACTTGATTAATGCGTACGATCTCGGTTTCAGAATCCATTTTCAACGATCCCAGTCTCCGCAAAATCAGCTAGCAAGATCTTGACCGTGACCCTTACAAACTTGAATGCTTCCTGTTTCTGCGTACGGGTTCGGTTTCAGGAATCATACTCGACGATCCCGGCCTCCGCAAGATCAGCTTGCAAGATTTCAGCCTTGGCCCTCCTTGACTTGAATGGTACCTCTTACTGCGTACGAGTTCGGTTTCAGGAACCATACTCGACTATACCAGCCTCCGCAAGACCAGCTAGCAAGAGCTTAACCTTGGCGCTCCTAGACTTAAATGCTACCTGTTAATGCGTACATGTTCGGTTCAAGGAATTATACTCGACGATACCAGCTTCCGCAAGACCAGCTAGTAAAAACTCAACCTTGACCCTAATAGACTTAAGTGCTACCTGCTACTACGAAAAAGCTGATTTTCAGGAACCTTTCTCAACGATCCCAGCCTCCGCAAAAACAGCTAGCAAGATCTTAACCTTTTCCCATCTAGACTTGACTGGTACCTGCTAATGCGTACGACCTCGGTTTCAGAATCCATTTTCAACGATCCCAGTCTCCGCAAAATCAGCTAGCAATATCTTGACCTTTGTCCTTCTAGACTTGAATGCTTCCTGTTACTGCGTACGAGTTCAGCCTCCGCAAGACCAGCTAGCAAGAATTTAACCTTGGCGCTCCTAGACTTAAATGCTACCTGTTAATGCGTACGTGTTCGGTTCAAGGAATTATACTCGACGATACCAGCCTCCGCAAGACCAGCTAGTAAAAACTAAACCTTGACCCTCCTAGACTTAAGTGCTACCTGTTACTACGAAAGAGCTCATTTTCAGGAACCTTTCTCAACGATTTCAGCCTCCGCGGTTGCTTCCTGTTACTGCGTACGAGTTTGGTTTTAGGAACCGTACTCGACGATCCCGGCCTCCGCAAGATCAGCTAGCAACCTTGGCGCTCATAGACTTGAATGCTACCTGTAAATGTGTACGAGCTCGGTTTCAGAACCCATTCTCAACGATCCCAGTCTCCGCAAAATCAGCTATCAAAATCTTGACCTTGACCCTTACAGACTTGAATGATTCCTGTTTCTGCGTACGGGTTCGGTTTCAGGAACCATACTCGACGATACCAGCCTCCGCAAGACCAGCTAGCAAGAGCTTAACCTTGGCGCTCCTAGACTTGAATGCTACCTGTTAATGCGTACGAGCTCGGTTTCAGAACCCATTTTTAACGATCCCAGTCTCCGCAAAATCAGCTAGCAAGATCTTGACCTTGTCCCTTCTAGACTTGAATGCTTCCTGTTACTGCCCAGTCTCCCAATCTCCGCAAAATCAGCTAGCAACCTTGGCGGTCATAGACATGAATGCTACCTGTTTATGCGTACGAGCTCGGTTTCAGGACCCATTCTCAACGATCCCAGGCTCCGCAAGACCAGCTAGCAAGAATTTACCCTTGACCCTCCTAGACT
This sequence comes from Drosophila birchii, assembly GCA_035046345.1. Taxonomy (NCBI): domain Eukaryota; kingdom Metazoa; phylum Arthropoda; class Insecta; order Diptera; family Drosophilidae; genus Drosophila; species Drosophila birchii. The sequence continues at coordinate 60,652 of JAWNOA010000074.1, read as the reverse complement.
TGAATGCTACCTGTTAGTGCGTACGAGATCGGTTTCAGAACCCATTCTCAACGACCCCAGTCTCCGTAAAATCAGCTAGCAAGATCTTGACCTTGGCCATTCTAGACTTGAATGCTTGCTGTTTCTTGACCCTCCTTGACTTGAATGGTACCTATTACTGCGTACGAGTTCGGTTTCAGGAACCATACTCGACGAAACCAGCCTCCGCAAGACCAGCTAGCAAGAGCTTAACCTTAGCGCTCCTAGACTTAAATGCTTCCTGTTAATGCGTACATGTTCGGTTCAAGGAATTATACTCGACGATACCAGCCCCCTAGACTTGAATGGTACCTCTTACTGCGTACGAGTTCGGTTTCAGGAACCATACTCGACGAAACCAGCCTCCGCAAGACCAGCAAGCAAAAGCTTAACCTTAGCGCTCCTAGACTTAAATGCTTCCTGTTAATGCGTACATGTTCGGTTCAAGGAATTATACTCGACGATACCAGACTCCGCAAGACCAGCTAGTAAAAACTAAACCTTGACCCTCCTAGACTTAAGTGCTACCTGTTACTACGAAAAAGCTGATTTTCAGGAACCTTTCTCAACGATCCCAGCCTCCGCAAAAACAGCTAGCAAGATCTTAACCTTTTCCCATCTAGACTTTATTGGTACCTGTTAATGCGTACGATTTCGGTTTCAGAATCCATTTTTAACGATCCCATTCTCCGCAAAATCAGCTAGCAAGATCTTGACCTTGACCCTTACAGACTTGAATGCTTCCTGTTTCTGCGTACGGGTTCGGTTTCAGGAATCATACTCGACGATCCCGGCCTCCGCAAGATCATCTAGCAAGATTTTAACCTTGGCCCTCCTTGAATTGAATGGTACCTTTTACTGCGTACGAGTTCGGTTTCAGGAACCATACTCGACGATACCAGCCTCCGCAAGATCAGCTAGCAAGAGCTTAACCTTGGCGCTCCTAGACTTAAATGCTACCTGTTAATGCGTACGTGTTCGGTTCAAGGAATTATACTCGACGATACCAGCCTCCGCAAGACGAGCTAGTAAAGACTTAACCTTGACCCTCCTAGACTTAAGTGCTACCTGTTACTACGAAAGAGCTCATTTTCAGGAACCTTTCTCAACGATCCCAGCCTCCGCAAAAACAGCTAGCAAGAACTTAACCTTGACCCTCCTAGACTTGATTAATGCGTACGATCTCGGTTTCAGAATCCATTTTCAACGATCCCAGTCTCCGCAAAATCAGCTAGCAAGATCTTGACCTTGACCCTTACAAACTTGAATGCTTCCTGTTTCTGTGTACGGGTTCGGTTTCAGGAATCATACTCGACGATCCCGGCCTCCGCAAGATCATCTAGCAAGATTTTAACCTTGGCCCTCCTTGAATTGAATGGTACCTCTTACTGCGTACGAGTTCGGTTTCAGGAACCATACTCGACGATACCAGCCTCCGCAAGACCAGCTCGCAAGAGCTTAACCTTGGCGCTCCTAGACTTAAATACTACCTGTTAATGCGTACGTATTCGGTTCAAGGAATTATACTCGACGATACCAGCCTCCGCAAGAGCAGCTAGTAAAAACTAAACCTTGACCCTCCTAGACTTAAGTGCTACCTGTTACTACGAAAGAGCTCATTTTCAGGAACCTTTCTCAACGATCCCAGCCTCCGCAAAAATAGCTAGCAAGATCTTAAACTTTTCCCATCTAGACTTTATTGGTACCTGTTAATGCGTACGACCTCGGTTTCAGAATCCATTTTCAACGATCCCAGTCTCCGCAAAATTAGCTAGCAAGATCTTGACCTTGGGCCTTATAGACTTGAATGCTTCCTGTTACTGCGTACGAGTTTGGTTTCAGGAACCGTACTCGACGATCCCGGCCTCCGCAAGATCAGCTTGCAAGATTTTAACCTTGGCCCTCCTTGACTTGAATGGTACCTCTTACTGCGTACGAGTTCGGTTTCAGGAACCATACTCGACGATACCAGCCTCCTAGACTTGAATGCTACCTCTTACTGCGTACGAGTTCGGTTTCAGGAACCATACTCGACGATACCGCCAAATCAGCTAGCAATATCTTAACCTTCGCCCTCCTACACTAGATTGGTACCTGTTACTGCGTACGGGTTCCGTTTCAGGAGTCATACTCGACGATCACTGCCTAGGCAAGACCAGCCAGCAAGAGCTTAACCTTGGCGCTCCTAGACTTGAATGCTAACTGTAAATGCGTACGAGCTCGGTTTCAGAACCCATTCTCAACGATCCCAGTCTCCACAAAATCAGCTAGCAAGATCTTGACCTTGACCCTTACAGACTTGAATGATTCCTGTTTCTGCGTACGGGTTCGGTTTCAGGAACAATACTCGACGATACCAGCCTCCGCAAGACCAGCTAGCAAGAGCTTAACCTTGGCGCTCCTAGGCTTAAATGCTACCTGTTAATGCGTACGTGTTCGGTTCAAGGAATTATACTCGACGATACCAGCCTCCGCAAGACCAGCTAGTAAAAACTAAACCTTGACCCTCCTAGACTTAAGTGCTACCTGTTACTACGAAGAGCTCATTTTCAGGAACCTTTCTCAACGATCCCAGCCTCCGCAAAAACAGCTAGCAAGATCTTAACCTTTTCCCATCTAGACTTGATTGGTACCTGTTAATGCGTACGATCTCGGTTTCAGAATCCATTTTCAACGATCCCAGTCTCCGCAAAATTAGCTAGCAAGATCTTGACCTTGGGCCTTATAGACTTGAATGCTTCCTGTTACTGAGTACGAGTTTGGTTTCAGGAACCGTACTCGACGATCCCGGCCTCCGCAAGATCAGCTAGCAAGATTTTAACCTTGGCCCTCCTTGACTTGAATGGTACCTCTTACTGCGTACGAGTTCGGTTTCAGGAACCATACTCGACGATACCAGCCTCCTAGACTTGGATGCTACCTCTTACTGCGTACGAGTTCGGTTTCAGAAACCATACTCGACGATACCGCCAAATCAGCTAGCAATATCTTAATCTTTGCCCTCCTACACCAGATTGGTACCTGTTACTGCGTACGGGTTCGGTTTCAGGAGTCATACTCGACGATCACAGCCTAGGCAAGACCAGCTAGCAAGAGCTTAACCTTGGCGCTCATAGACTTGAATGCTACCTGTAAATGCGTACGAGCTCGGTTTTAGAACCCATTTTTAACGATCCCAGTCTCCGCAAAATCAGCTAGCAAGATCTTGACCTTGTCCCTTCTAGACTTGAATGCTTCCTGTTACTGCCCAGTCTCCCAATCTCCGCAAAATCAGCTAGCAACCTTGGCGGTCATAGACATGAATGCTACCTGTTAATGCGTACGAGCTCGGTTTCAGGACCCATTCTCAACGATCCCAGGCTCCGCAAGCCCAGCTAGCAAGAATTTACCCTTGACCCTCTTAGACTTGAATGCTACCTGTTAATGCGTACGAGATCGGTTTCAGAACCCATTCTCAACGACCCCAGTCTCCGTAAAATCAGCTAGCAAGATCTTGACCTTGGCCATTCTAGACTTGAATGCTTCCTGTTTCTTGACCCTCCTTGACTTGAATGGTACCTCTTACTGCGTACGAGTTCGGTTTCAGGAACCATACTCGACGATACCAGCCTCCTAGACTTGAATGCTACCTCTTACTGCGTACGAGTTCGGTTTCAGGAACCATACTCGACGATACCGCCAAATCAGCTAGCAATATCTTAACCTTCGCCCTCCTACACTAGATTGGTACCTGTTACTGCGTACGGGTTCCGTTTCAGGAGTCATACTCGACGATCACTGCCTAGGCAAGACCAGCCAGCAAGAGCTTAACCTTGGCGCTCCTAGACTTGAATGCTAACTGTAAATGCGTACGAGCTCGGTTTCAGAACCCATTCTCAACGATCCCAGTCTCCACAAAATCAGCTAGCAAGATCTTGACCTTGTCCCTTCTAGACTTGAATGCTTCCTGTTACTGCGTACGGGTTCGGTTTCAGGAACCATACTCGACGATACCAGCCTCCGCAAGACCAGCTAGCAAGAGCTTAACCTTGGCGCTCCTAGACTTGAATGCTACCTGTTAATGCGTACGAGCTCGGTTTCAGAACCCATTTTTAACGATCCCAGTCTCCGCAAAATCAGCTAGCAAGATCTTGACCTTGTCCCTTCTAGACTTGAATGCTTCCTGTTACTGCCCAGTCTCCCAATCTCCGCAAAATCAGCTAGCAACCTTGGCGGTCATAGACATGAATGCTACCTGTTAATGCGTACGAGCTCGGTTTCAGGACCCATTCTCAACGATCCCAGGCTCCGCAAGCCCAGCTAGCAAGAATTTACCCTTGACCCTCTTAGACTTGAATGCTACCTGTTAATGCGTACGAGATCGGTTTCAGAACCCATTCTCAACGACCCCAGTCTCCGTAAAATCAGCTAGCAAGATCTTGACCTTGGCCATTCTAGACTTGAATGCTTCCTGTTTCTTGACCCTCCTTGACTTGAATGGTACCTCTTACTGCGTACGAGTTCGGTTTCAGGAACCATACTCGACGAAACCAGCCTCCGCAAGACCAGCTAGCAAGAGCTTAACCTTAGCGCTCCTAGACTTAAATGCTTCCTGTTAATGCGTACATGTTCGGTTCAAGGAATTATACTCGACGATACCAGACTCCGCAAGACCAGCTAGTAAAAACTAAACCTTGACCCTCCTAGACTTAAGTGCTACCTGTTACTACGAAAAAGCTCATTTTCAGGAACCTTTCTCAACGATCCCAGCCTCCGCAAAAACAGCTAGCAAGATCTTAACCTTTTCCCATCTAGACTTTATTGGTACCTGTTAATGCGTACGATCTCGGTTTCAGAATCCATTTTTAACGATCCCATTCTCCGCAAAATCAGCTAGCAAGATCTTGACCTTGACCCTTACAGACTTGAATGCTTCCTGTTTCTGCGTGCGGGTTCGGTTTCAGGAATCATACTCGACGATCCCGGCCTCCGCAAGATCAGCTAGCAAGATTTTAACTGTAAGGATGCAAAGGCCGAGATATGAACTCAGCGGCCCAGAGTCCCTTCCCAGTTAAATTTATAGTTTGGAAATGTCCCTATGACTCGCAATCCGCCAGCTGCGGCGCCCGGGCTAATCCCTGGGGCGCATTCTGAGATCGGGCCGGCGACCTGGTGAACCCAAGAGTCGCCGCCCGCACCCGCGCCCGGAATTAATCTCAGCAGCGGGGTGCTCCTGTTCCCGTCCTGCCCAAATCCGCGCCTGGTGTTACCCGATGGCGGCTGAGATGGGGAGGAGGGGCACAGCGGGGTGTGAAAAGGGTGGCGGTTAATGTAAGGAGTAGACGAAATTATGTATTCATTATGTTTTCTTTATTTTCTATTGGGTTCTGCCTGCGCTAGCTCCTTATTAATTAATTCTCCCGCCCCACTGAATTCGTCGGGCGCAATTGCTCACCCGGTGTCTCCTTTTCCTTGTCGTGTTCCTTGTCCTCGTCCTTATGCTTCGTTCTCCTTGTCGTGGGGGGGTCCTGCGTTGTCCTTGTCGATGCGTTTGTGTGTGTCGTTGGGGTGTTTGCACTGGTTTATTATTTCACAACTATCTCCGCTGCCGGCCAAATTACGAGTGATCTCAATTCCTATTGTCCACTCTGCCTTGACCTAATTCTGCCGGTTCCAGTGGCGGCAGCGCTGCCGCGATCGCTGGCACGCGCCGTTCCGCATTCCTGCATTCCTGCGCTCTTCCCCTCTCGCTCTCTCTATTGAGCGGGCAGGTGGCTGGTGCGAATCCCATCGCATTCCTTTGTGCTCTTCCCCTCTCGCTCTCTCTTCTGAGCGGGCGGGTGGCTGGTGCGAATCCCATCGCGTTCCTTTGCGCTCTGCCGGCGCCTGCGCCGCGGGTCTCTGCCCGGATCGCGCTCTCTGGCCTCTTCGGTTGGCCGCTGATTGGCGGATCCGTGTTCCGGTCCTCCAGCCTCTTTCGTCCCGTTCCTTGCAGGTGTTGCGGGCGATGTTGCGGCAATGTTGCGGGCAATGTTGCGGGCAATGTTGTGGGCAATGTTGCGGGCAATGTTGCGGGCAATGTTGCGGGCAATGTTGCGGGCAATGTTGCCCGTGATGTCAGGTCCGGTGTGACCGATGGTGAGCGCCCGGCCCCTCCTGATTTTCCCTAACGCCTATCTCCTAGTCTTAGCCTATTAGCAACTTCATTTATACAGCGTTTTTATCCCTAATCTTACCCTATCCTTACAGCTAATCCCTAACTACATAATCTTAATAATAATATTTACATTTAAACTAGGGGTATATATATATTTACAACGTATTTACATATCGTGACGGCGGCCACCTCGTGACCGTCGTCACATCCCCCGCCTACTTCCGGGTGGAACGGAGGAAGACTCGTACCTTCCCCAGTACGCTGATCTGTACCCGGAAGCGCTGACCGGCCTCGTCATCCAGGTAGCGGCGGTTCTTGGGGATCCTCGTTAATAATCGCTCCTGGACTCGCCGGATCAATGGCGCCGGTAGTCGTCCGTCCGGCGTTGACCATTCCGCCGGGGCCGTCACCCACGGTTCCGGGCGGCTCCATGGCACGTCCCGTGCCCGCGGCTCCTCCTCCTCCGACGTGCTGCTGGGCGAATCATCCCAGGGCGCGTGACGTCTCCTCTGGGCCGGTGCCTCTGTCGGCGGCCGTGTCGGCGGGTTGCCGACTGTGGCAGATCCACATCTGATGGCCGGGCGTCTGGCCATGAATGGCCCTGGGCCAAATACTTCAGCCGGGGTGGGCGAAGCCAGGGGGTCATACACCCCTGTTGAGTCCTGGGTGCCGTCTCGCCCGTGTTTCCGTGGCGGCGTCGAGGGCCCCTCCACCAGCGGCGGGGCCCTGTGTCCTCGTCGGACACCTCTTCGTACACGGCCCCCAATGGTCCGGGGACCGGCACTAAGTCGGCCAGGGTGCGGGGCGATACTTCGCCGAAGCAGGCCCTCAGCTCGGCCTCTCCTCGGCCGTAACCTGGTATTGTTGCCCAGGCTGAAGTGGTTTCTGTGGGAGAGGGGAGGATTAGTTTGTGTTTACCTAGCCAATTCCTACCTATAGTGTGCCTATCTCGGCCCCTAGGTAACCCTATCTGTCTCCCCCACGATGGGAAGTCTGACCTATCCTCCTACTGTTGTGTGTTTTTCGCGAATTTCTTTCCCCGGTGGGGAAGCAGAGTGTTGGACGGGCGCACCCGTCATCAAGTGACTCTACGAATTCTGTCTGTTGCGACAGAGTATTCCGGTGGCGATATCGCCTATCTGGGCCCTCCGAACGTGGAGTTATTTCCACCGGTCCGGTGGTGGCCGTAACCCTATGCGGTGATAAAGCGGTCCGCTTTCTTCCCACATTTCCTCAAATTTCCTCAATTCCTGCTCCAGGAATTTTTCCACCCAGGGCTCTGGGTATCTCTGTCCCGACTCCTTCGGGTCCGGTTCCTCGGGCGTATGACTCACTGTGTCGACAATTCCGCAGAGGGGCGCGTTCTGCTCCGGCGTTCCCTGGGCGTGATCCTGGATGTGGACACGCTTCTTGGAGGTGCGAAAAGAGTTTCGCTGCGCGGCGGTGGCGTTAGCCACAGGCAAAACATGGCTCCAACTGTTTGGCCGACTGGTTGAGGGTACCTCTATATCTCGGGCTGTTCTCGTGTACGAATTCCTATTTGCTGCCCGCGGGGCAGGGGTCGGCGGTTGTCTTTGTACAGTACGCGGCTTGGGTACTGGTCCTTGTATGGCGATCGGCCCCTCCTGTGTAACCGTGCCAAATCCTTGATGCGTTTCTTCTGTTAATCCTCCTGATTGTCTCCTCGTCTTCTCCTGGTGGCCCGCTGGTAGCTTCCCTGGGAGTCCGGTTCCTGGTGGCATGCTAAGGGCTTCCCTGGGATCCGGCTCCTGGTGGCCCTCTCGTGGCTTCCCTGGGAGTCTAACTCCTTGACGCGTTTCCTCTGTTAATCCTACTGATTGTCTCCTCGTCTCCTCCTGGTGGCCCGCTGGTAGCTTCCCTGGGAGTCCGGTTCCTGGTGGCATGCTAAGGGCTTCCCTGGGATCCGGCTCCTGGTGGCCCTCTCGTGGCTTCCCTGGGAGTCTAACTCCTTGACGAACTCCTGGTGGCATGCTAAGGGCTTCCCTGGGGGTTCGTCCTGGTCGTCTTTCCGCTCGTATCCTCTCCCGCATCTCGTCTTCCTGCGATCCTTGACGAACTCCTGGTGGCATGCTAAGGGCTTCCCTGGGGGTTCGTCCTGATCGTGAGGCATCTTCTTGTGATCCTCCTTGTCGTCTTCCTGCTTGTATCCTTCCTCGCACCCCGTCTTCCTGCGATCCTTGTCGCATTCCGCGTTGTTCGTCGTCCCCTGTTCCCTGAGTCCGTGCCCACGGTGGCTTCGTGTGTTCATCTGGCATTAAATCGAGGGTCTGTCCCCCGCACTGAATGGTGGCTCCAATTCCACACATGAAGTCCATTCCTAATAGTACGTCGTCCAGCGCGTCCGCCATGACCAGTAGGATGGTCGGTGCGCTGCGATTCCCGCAGTGTATATTCCCCGCTAGTGCCCTGGTCAGCTCCCGGCATGTCCCATCGGCGAGCTTGACCTGTGTCCGTACATCCCTCGTGTTCCTTGTGTTACCCAATTCCTTCGCCAATTCCTCGCTGATGAAGCTATGTGTAGCTCCCGTGTCCAGGGTGGCCACGAATCTTCGCCCTCCCATAGTGATGGTGGCTCGGATGCGTCCCTGGCGTTGTTGGAGACCCCTCTCCTCTAATTGTTCGGGTTGGCCGGGTTCCTCGGGTGATTCCCGGTCGCTCGAGGCCCGTTTCCGTTTCCCGAAACCTGTCGTCGGCAGCATTCAAACGTCCGCACTCCTCGTCGTCCGCATTCCCAGCAGAAGTGTATCCCTGGGTTCCGGCATTCCGTTGAGAAATGCCCGGGCTGGCCGCAGTTCCTGCATGCTCCTCGCACGTTTACCGGTGCCTGCTCCGGCGTTGTTGCCCGGCTCGTATTTGCGTTCCTGCTAAAATTTCCCGGCATGGGGTTCGTCGGCGGCCTGCGGGCCGTGCGGTCCGCATCCGTGGTGTTACGCGAAGTGGGTGGTGCCCATGTGTTCGGTTCCTGGTGGCTCTGAGCTCGTCCGCTCCTTCGGCGAGTCTCCTCGTGATCGACCACTAAGTGAGTCAATTCCGCTAGTGTGCGAAAATCCTGCCTCCTTATGAATAGTTGATATTCCGGCGACATGTTGTCGTAGATCCTTTCCAGCTCTCGTTCAGCTGTAAATCCGGCCCGGCGCATCTGCAGGCGCAGGTCTACCAGATACTCCTTAAAGGGTTCGTTGGGCCTCTGAAAGTGAGTCCTAATCTCGTCCTCCAGCCGCTGATAATAGCGCGGCGGCAGAAAGAAATCCAGAAACTCCCTGCGAACTTCCGTCCAAGTGGCGTTCCGTAGTCCACTTGTCCTATACCAGCTCTCAGCGCGGCCAGTCAGTAGCACGATTAAAGCTGGGGCGAGATACCTATGATCGATCCGGCTAATGTCGGCCCGTTCCTCGATATGCTCTATAAAGCAGAGCGGATCCGTCGTCCCGTCGAATGAGAGTCCCCACTTGGTCATCCGATCCAATAGTGCGGCTCCCGGGTCCCCATGGTAGCTCGTTGCACGCGAGGGTTCCTCCGTCTTCGTCGGCGTGCGTCTCCCTGCAGCCGGAGAAGTACTCCTAGGCAGTAAAAGCGTAAGAGGCGCCGTCGGTGCCGCAGCTCCGGGCGAGTTTGCCTCCGAATCTAAATACATGGGCGACAGCAGCTTTGCGTCCCCGGTGGGAGCGTTCCCAAAATTCCTCTCCAACTCCTCCAGACGGATCTGTACCGCCTCTGAATGGTCCTGCTGACGCACAAAGGCAATCAGCCGCGATCGCATCTCCTCGACCGTGCCTCCTCGTTCCAATCCGAATTCCAGGAGTATGGTCTCCAGCTCCAACTTCTTCCTGTAGCTAATCCAGGTGACGCCCATGATTCTCTTTTCGTTGTCTTATTATTTGTATTTTATTATTTATTATTTTATAATTTTTTTCTTCTGTTATATCCTAACTGTCCTTATTTAATTTTTCCCTTTTCCGCTATTTATCGCTATTTATTTATTCAATATTTCCTTTTCCTTCTGTTTCTATTGTTTCCTTATTATTATTTTTCTTATCTCTCTTTCCGATTATTAATACTTTTTTCCTTTCTTATTTTAAACCTTTTTCGCCGTTTATTATTTTTCTTTTCCTTTCTTTTTTTTTCTTCTCTTTTGTTTTCCTCAGTGTTTTCTTTCCTTGCTTTTGACCCTTTCTTCCTTGATTTTCCTTGATTTTTCCTTGTTTTTCTTTTCTTGATTTCGCCTTCTTTCCCTTTTCTTTCTTTCTTTTCTCTAACTCCTTGACCTTCTTCTTCTATTTATTTTCCTCAGTGTGCTTTTGTTTTCCTTCTTGTTGGCGACCTTTATTTTTTTCTTTGTCCTCCTATCTTATTTCTTTTCCTTCTATAGTTTTGTTCTTTCCTTTCTTTTATTCCTCGTTTCTCGTCGTATTCTTTTCCTTACGCTTTTCCATTTGTCCTAAATAAATTCCTTTTTTCGTCTGTCTTAATTAAATTCCTTTCCTTAATTTTATTTCCTTATTCCATTTCATTTGATCCGTTTCTTATTTTATTTTTTTTTCTCACGCTTGCCTATCCTTATTTCTTTTCTACCCTAGTTGTCCTTCTTTATTTATTTAACCTTTATCGTATTGTATTTTATTATTTATGTCGTATATTTTATTTTATTATTTATCATTTAATTATTTTATTTTATTTTTCTCCGTGTATTCTCTTTCCTTCAGCCTGGCCGCTTTCCTTCGTTTTTATCTCGTTTTATTTTTCTTTTCTTCCCTTTCGTTTATTTAATTATTCTTTCTTTATTTCTTCCTTTTTTTTTCCTCAGTGTACCCGTCAATTTCCTCGCTGTTTAATTATTTATTTACTGTATTTTTATTATTTATTTTAGGGTGTAACCATCCTTTGTGTCTTTTATTTCCCTCAGTGTATCCTGAGTTTATTTTATTAATCCAATGCCTCGCTTTATTTGATTATTTTATTCCGTTTATTTAATTTATCTCCTTTAATTGTTTATTTATTCCGCCTGTTTTATTTATTTTCCGCGTGCTCGATTTTCCTATAAAATTCTCCCAGTGTATCGTTTAATTCAATTTATTCCGTTTGTTCCGTTTCCTTTTATTTTATTCCCTGTTCCGCTCGTTTTATTTATTATTTTATTTATTTGTTTCCCTTTATTTTATTTTATTTAATTTATAGCTCAATTTATTTTATTTTAAAATATTTGCTTTATTTTAGTATTTATTTGATTTTCCATTTATTCGATTTAATTAGTCTATTAGTTTTATTTAATTCCGTTATTTATTTAATTAATTTCTTTTAGTTTATTTTATCCTTCGATAGTTTATTTAATTTGCGCAGGACCTCCTTCTTTTTTTTTCCACAGGATTCTATTTAATTTCGCGGCGATTTATTTTTCTCAATTTTCCGATGTTTATTCAACGACGAGTATTCTCTGAGTGTGTTCATAGAAAATAAAAGGGCCAGTATATAAATTGGCTCCCGCCCTGATGGCGGCGCAACCAAGAGCGAAAATTAGTACTCGTGTATGTAGATATATGCATATAAGTGTGTATGTATGACCGCGACTCGTGATCCGCACGTGCGGCGACGTTTTTTTTTTTTTCTGTTCTGCTCTGCTCTGCCGACGTCGGCTTCGGCAGCGATTTTGTAACTCTTCTTATTGACTACGAATTTGCGGCCTGTTTTGCCGAGACTGTATTTCTTTGACTTGAATGGAATTTTCCTATTGCGATTTCTTCTTTCCCCTTCTCTTCTTAGCTACCCGAAAAAAACAAGGTGCCGTTACGGCGGCTGCACGTGCGTCGCTAATATGGAATTTTCTGGCAATTTTTTGGTCGTTTGCATGTGCATATATGTATGTATATATATGTACATGTACGCACCGTTAAAATCTCGATCGGCTGGTGGGGCTTTAATCCACCTTAGTAAGGGCTCCTACATCTCCCCATTTCCTGACGGTCCCTGTTTACGGGCGCCAAACTGTAAGGATGCAAAGGCCGAGATATGAACTCAGCGGCCCAGAGTCCCTTCCCAGTTAAATTTATAGTTTGGAAACGCCAAGAAATGGAGGGGCCGAGGTTGCCGAGTATTTTAAGGGTGGGTTTTCGCCGACTCTGACGGCCAGATTTTATTGCCCACGCTGGGCGGGATTCCACTGCCGGCCCTGGTGTTTCCCAGCGGCCGGACCCTCCACTAGAGACTGGAGCCGTGGCTGCCGTGATACCCGCAGCCTGCTCCCGCGCCCTCAACCCTGACCTACGACCACGGCGCTGGTGTGCCCGAGCTGCCGCGGCCCGTCGGCTCCACCGTAGTATCCCGACGGTGGCCGACGCCCTCCCCTAAAATGTCCCTATGACTCGCAATCCGCCAGCTGCGGCGCCCGGGCTAATCCCTGGGGCGCATTCTGAGATCGGGCCGGCGACCTGGTGAACCCAAGAGTCGCCGCCCGCACCCGCGCCCGGAATTAATCTCAGCAGCGGGGTGCTCCTGTTCCCGTCCTGCCCAAATCCGCGCCTGGTGTTACCCGATGGCGGCTGAGATGGGGAGGAGGGGCACAGCGGGGTGTGAAAAGGGTGGCGGTTAATGTAAGGAGTAGACGAAATTATGTATTCATTATGTTTTCTTTATTTTCTATTGGGTTCTGCCTGCGCTAGCTCCTTATTAATTAATTCTCCCGCCCCACTGAATGCGTCGGGCGCAATTGCTCACCCGGTGTCTCCTTTTCCTTGTCGTGTTCCTTGTCCTCGTCCTTATGCTTCGTTCTCCTTGTCGTGGGGGGGTCCTGCGTTGTCCTTGTCGATGCGTTTGTGTGTGTCGTTGGGGTGTTTGCACTGGTTTATTATTTCACAACTATCTCCGCTGCCGGCCAAATTACGAGTGATCTCAATTCCTATTGTCCACTCTGCCTTGACCTAATTCTGCCGGTTCCAGTGGCGGCAGCGCTGCCGCGATCGCTGGCACGCGCCGTTCCGCATTCCTGCATTCCTGCGCTCTTCCCCTCTCGCTCTCTCTATTGAGCGGGCAGGTGGCTGGTGCGAATCCCATCGCATTCCTTTGTGCTCTTCCCCTCTCGCTCTCTCTTCTGAGCGGGCGGGTGGCTGGTGCGAATCCCATCGCGTTCCTTTGCGCTCTGCCGGCGCCTGCGCCGCGGGTCTCTGCCCGGATCGCGCTATCTGGCCTCTTCGGTTGGCCGCTGATTGGCGGATCCGTGTTCCGGTCCTCCAGCCTCTTTCGTCCCGTTCCTTGCAGGTGTTGCGGGCGATGTTGCGGCAATGTTGCGGGCAATGTTGCGGGCAATGTTGTGGGCAATGTTGCGGGCAATGTTGCGGTCAATGTTGCGGGCAATGTTGCGGGCAATGTTGCCCGTGATGTCAGGTCCGGTGTGACCGATGGTGAGCGCCCGGCCCCTCCTGATTTTCCCTAACGCCTATCTCCTAGTCTTAGCCTATTAGCAACTTCATTTATACAGCGTTTTTATCCCTAATCTTACCCTGTCCTTACAGCTAATCCCTAACTACATAATCTTAATAATAATATTTACATTTAAACTAGGGGTATATATATATTTACAACGTATTTACATATCGTGACGGCGGCCACCTCGTGACCGTCGTCACATAACCTTGGCCCTCCTTGACTTGAATGGTACCTTTTACTGCGTACGAGTTCGGTTTCAGAAACCATACTCGACGATACCAGCCTCCGCAAGATCAGCTAGCAAGAGCTTAACCTTGGCGCTCCTAGACTTAAATGCTACCTGTTAATGCGTACGTGTTCGGTTCAAGGAATTATACTCGACGATACCAGCCTCCGCAAGACGAGCTAGTAAAGACTTAACCTTGACCCTCCTAGACTTAAGTGCTACCTGTTACTACGAAAGAGCTCATTTTCAGGAACCTTTCTCAACGATCCCAGCCTCCGCAAAAACAGCTAGCAAGATCTTAACCTTTTCCCATCTAGACTTTATTGGTACCTGTTAATGCGTACGATCTCGGTTTCAGAATCCATTTTTAACGATCCCATTCTCCGCAAAATCAGCTAGCAAGATCTTGACCTTGACCCTTACAGACTTGAATGCTTCCTGTTTCTGCGTACGGGTTCGGTTTCAGGAATCATACTCGACGATCCCGGCCTCCGCAAGATCAGCTAGCAAGATTTTAACCTTGGCCCTCCTTGACTTGAATGGTACCTTTTACTGCGTACGAGTTCGGTTTCAGGAACCATACTCGACGATACCAGCCTCCGCAAGATCAGCTAGCAAGAGCTTAACCTTGGCGCTCCTAGACTTAAATGCTACCTGTTAATGCGTACGTGTTCGGTTCAAGGAATTATACTCGACGATACCAGCCTCCACAAGACGAGCTAGTAAAGACTTAACCTTGACCCTCCTAGACTTGATTGGTACCTCTTAATGCGTACGATCTTGGTTTCAGAATCCATTTTCAACGATCCCAGTCTCCGCAAAATCAGCTAGCAAGATTGTTATGTATAAGCAAATTCTGTTAAATCTCAAACTCTTTACATTCAATGTTAGATACCTTTCCCGTTGGCAACTCTGGGCCACTCTCAGCTCTCCCAAATAAAATCACTCGAGACTTAGCGTTTAACCTGATCGTGTCACTTCATATCGCCATACACAACATATTGGCGACGAGGAAAAAATCAGAAAATAGCCGCAGGAATCATCATTCTTGTGTATAATCGTGTCGATTAGTCGTTGATACTCATCAAGATAATTGGCACCGAACAGAAAAACAGATATTAGCCGCAGGAATCAACATTCTTGTGTACAATCGTGTCGTGTAGTCGTTGATGTACATACATCAAGATGGAGGCAGATGCAAATACGTTACAAAAAATGCTTGATCAACAGCAACAAATTACTAAAACTCTTTTGGAACAACAACGTAACTGGATGCAAGAAATGCTCGAAAAAAATGCATCTCCAAGTGCTAGTGATTCAAGCCACGCGGGTGAATCGTCTATGTGTCCTCCGTTCCATAAATTCGACAAAGACAATCAAAACTGGGAGTCATACCTAGAACAATTATCCCAGCACTTTAACGCTTACTCGGTTAGTGCAGATCAAAAACAAAAAGCCTATTTCCTGTCCTGGTGTGGTATCAATGTGTTTGAACTACTTAAAAATCTATTCGGGAGCAACAATTTAAGCACATTCACATACAAGGAGCTCACAGACAAGCTCACTGAACATTTCACCACAAAACGCCATATTGTCGCAGCTCGTTATGAGTTTTTCAAAAGAGAGATGAAGCATTCACAAACACATAGGGAGTGGGTAGCCGACTTGCGCGGGATCGCTCGTGAATGCCAATTTGTATGCATCGCTAATGGTTGTTTGTCAAACTATGTAGATGAAATGATACGAGATCAGATCATAGTACATACACCTTTTGAGGCCGTTCGGGCATCTGCTCTTCAAAAGTCACAGCCAACTCTTGAAGATGTGCTCATAATTGCAGAAACTTATGAGACAACAACAAAAACCATTGCAGCGCTGAAAGAGACCGTCCAGAAGCCGGACCAAGTAAATGCATTACACCAATACATAAAGAAGCCAGAGAGCACTAGGAACCTTGCCAGATCAAATAATAATGACCTAAAATCATGCTCGGGCTGTGGACACTCTCATCAGAGAGAGAATTGCAAGTTTCGTGATGCCGTATGTCACAAATGCGGTAGAAAAGGCCATATAGCTGTAGTCTGTATGTCAAAAAACACAAAGAAAAAGCCCAGAAACAACCAAGCAAACGAAGTTGAAGATATCGAAGCGGTATACAGTGTCACAGGTCAGGTCCAAAGTCAACTAAACAGGAAAATCATTGATCTAAAGATATTTGACCAAGTTATTTCGTTTCAAATGGACTCCGGAGCAACAGCATCAGTCATAAACTCCAATACATACACCTTGCTGAACAAGCCGAAATTGCAGAAGTGTTCCCGTGTTTTACATGCATTTGGGCATACACCCATACCATTGCTAGGGGAACTGCACACTGTCGCAAAATGCGGTGAAAGAGAAGAAGAAGTGGTCATAATCGTAGCCAATGTCGGAACGTCGACCAATCTTTTCGGTATGGATCTTTTTAAAACATTTGGATTCGATATCGTGCAGGTGTCGAACATTTACGAGGTGCAGTATGACAAAGTAACTGACCTCTGCAACAAATACAAGGACGTCTTCGAACCTGTCATGGGCGTCATACAAAATTTCAAAGCCAGCGTATTTTTAAAATCTTCGGCAACGCCAAAATTTTATAAAAGTCGCCAAATTCCATTCGCACAAATGGACAAATTCAAAGCAGAAGCAGACAGACTCACACAAGCAGGAATTTGGAAACCAGTCAAGTTCAGCAATTGGGCATCCCCGATTGTGCTCGCACCTAAGCCAGGTGGCGATATTCGTATTTGTGGCGATTTTAAGCAAGCAGTCAACGCACAAATAGATATTGAACAATATCCATTGCCAACAAAAGAATCTTTGTTTCACATCATCCGGCATGGAAAGCAGTTCAGCAAAATAGATCTCAAGGACGCGTATCTACAGATGGAATTGGATGAATCTTCAAAGAAAATCATGGTCGTTAACACACCACTGGGCCTATTTCAATATCAGCGTCTTCCTTACGGAATTGCCAGCGCACCGGCAATTTTCCAGAGATACCTTGAGCAGCTTCTGAAGGGTATTGAGGGCTGTGGTAACTATTTGGACGACATCATTATCTCAGCACCTACAAGCGAAGAACATCTGAACCGTATCGAAAAAGTTCTTAGCGTTTTGCAGGAAAACGGCATCAGATGCAAAAGACAAAAATGTTTTTTTTTCGAGGACGAAATCGAATATTTGGGACGAAGAATCAGCGCAAACGGGATTCTTCCAGATAGGTCAGGCTTAGAGGCTGTAAAACTATTGAGTCCGCCTTCTAACTTACAACAATTGGAAGCATTCATGGGTAAAGTAAATTATTACTGTAACTTTATTCCGAACTATTCGCAGTTGGCTGCTCCATTGAACCAACTTCGCAGAAAGGATGTAACTTACTGTTTTGGTCCACAACAGCAAAAGGCATTCACAGCTCTAAAATCTCACATCATCAACGCAACGCAGCTAGCACATTTCGACGAAAAATTACCTCTAGTGCTTGCCACAGATGCTTCATCTTTCGGGATCGGCGTAGTTCTTTCGCATCTTCAGCCTGATGGCTCAGAGAGGCCCATTGTTTTTGCTTCGAAAACACTAGACAAGCATCAGGTGAGGTACAGCCAAATCGAAAAGGAAGGACTTTCCATAATATTCGGAGTCAAGCGTTTTCATCAGTACTTATACGGAAGAAAGTTCATCCTCATAACAGACCACAAGCCGCTTGTAAGCATTTTCAATCCAGGCAAGCATCTTCCTTTGATGACGTCAAACAGGCTACAACGTTGGGGCATCATTCTCATGGCCTACAGCTACGATATCAAGTATCGATCCACATCTGCACATGGCAACGCAGATGCGCTTTCGCGCCTTCCGGTGGGTGAAGATCCAGACTTCGACAAAGAAGAGGAAGCTTGTAACGCCATAGTCGAACTTTCACCACCAATTAATGCATTGTCTATTCGCAAACACATGGACAACGATAAAATTCTCCAGCAAGTCCTGCAGTATGTTTCCACAGGATGGCCAGAGAAACTTCAACAAGGCAAAGAAGCCTTATTGCCATATTTCAACCGAAAACTTGCCCTTACCATCAACCAAAATTTACTCTGCCTACAAACAGACAATAATCGTGTTGTAATTCCAGCCAGTCTACACGCCCATATCCTGAAGCTTTTACATGAAGGACACTGGGGCATCGTTCGCATGAAGCAACTGGCTAGACAGCATGTCTGGTGGCCTACCATAGACGAAGACATCAAAAACATCGCACAGTCATGTGGCATCTGCAAGTGCAACAATCCTGCACCACCGCGAGAATACCAGAGTTGGCCAGCAGCAACAACAGCATGGGAGCGAATTCACATCGACTTCGCCGGCCCAATCTTCGATGCAATGTGGCTTATATGCGTCGACGCCTACTCACAGTTTCCATTCGTCGTTCAAATGTCATCCACGACGACCAGCAACACGATCGCAGCATTATCTTCAATTTTCGCCATCGAAGGATACCCAAAAACCATGGTCAGCGACAACGGTCCTCAGCTTACAGCTGACGCTTTTGGAGAGTTCTGCAAGCTACACGGAATAAAACATATTACCACAGCACCGTTCCACCCAGCATCCAACGGATTAGCAGAGCGTTTTGTGCAGACGTTCAAGTTCTCAGTCAAGAAGAACCTCCAAGACGGTATACCACTGCGAGTAGCTGTAACGAAATATCTTTCATCTTACAGATTCACGCCAAACGCCCAAGGAAAAACTCCTGCCGAGTTAATTCATGGTCGAGCGGTCCGCACCGTACTCACTCAACTTTTCGAGCAGCCTGTCGAAGCTAAGCAGCCAGTGACCAAATATTCCTCAAATCAAAAGGTCTACGCTCGAAACTATGCACGAGGAGAAAAGTGGATTGAAGGCATAATTGACCGTCCAATTGGAAAAATGCTTTTCATCGTTCGCACCACAAATGGCTATATCAAGCGCCATTTTAACCAACTAAAACCGAAGTTGTCAGAAGATAACTACATTGAGAAGACTCCAGAGTTTTGGTGGATGCCTGAACTTCCTAAACCGTGTTCCAGTCAAGCATCACAACGACAAGACCAACCATCAACCCTGCCAGCCGTTCAGTGTCCTGAGTCTGTTCCAGCATCTCGCACTACAGAGCCTATTCAGCATCCGCAGCAGATTCAACGAACGCGCCGTTATTCTGGCATACCAGTACGCCAGAGCTCCAGAGTTCGCCAAGAAGTCGATCGTTTTCAGCCAAAGGACTTTAGGAAACCTAAACTAAATTCTAATCGTTGATAATTAAGGGAGGAGATGTGTTATGTATAAGCAAATTCTGTTAAATCTCAAACTCTTTACATTCAATGTTAGATACCTTTCCCGTTGGCAACTCTGGGCCACTCTCAGCTCTCCCAAATAAAATCACTCGAGACTTAGCGTTTAACCTGATCGTGTCACTTCATATCGCCATACACAACAAAGATCTTGACCTTGACCCCTACAAACTTGAATGCTTCCTGTTTCTGCGTACGGGTTCGGTTTCAGGAATCATACTCGACGATCCCGGCCTCCGCAAGATCAGCTAGCAAGATTTTAACCTTGGCCCTCCTTGACTTGAATGGTACCTCTTACTGCGTACGAGTTCGGTTTCAGGAACCATACTCGACGATACCAGCCTCCTAGACTTGGATGCTACCTCTTACTGCGTACGAGTTCGGTTTCAGAAACCATACTCGACGATACCAGCCTCCGCAAGATCAGCTAGCAAGAGCTTAACCTTGGCGCTCCTAGACTTAAATGCTACCTGTTAATGCGTACGTGTTCGGTTCAAGGAATTATACTCGACGATACCAGCCTCCACAAGACGAGCTAGTAAAGACTTAACCTTGACCCTCCTAGACTTGATTGGTACCTCTTAATGCGTACGATCTCGGTTTCAGAATCCATTTTCAACGATCCCAGTCTCCGCAAAATCAGCTAGCAAGATCTTGACCTTGACCCTTACAAACTTGAATGCTTCCTGTTTCTGCGTACGGGTTCGGTTTCAGGAATCATACTCGACGATCCCGGCCTCCGCAAGATCAGCTAGCAAGATTTTAACCTTGGCCCTCCTTGACT
Organism: Drosophila birchii; assembly: GCA_035046345.1. Taxonomy (NCBI): domain Eukaryota; kingdom Metazoa; phylum Arthropoda; class Insecta; order Diptera; family Drosophilidae; genus Drosophila; species Drosophila birchii. The sequence continues at coordinate 40,691 of JAWNOA010000074.1, read as the reverse complement.
TGAATGGTACCTCTTACTGCGTACGAGTTCGGTTTCAGGAACCATACTCGACGATACCAGCCTCCTAGACTTGGATGCTACCTCTTACTGCGTACGAGTTCGGTTTCAGAAACCATACTCGACGATACCGCCAAATCAGCTAGCAATATCTTAATCTTTGCCCTACTACACCAGATTGGTACCTGTTACTGCGTACGGGATCGGTTTCAGGAGACATACTCGACGATCACAGCCTAGGCAAGACCAGCTAGCAAGAGCTTAACCTTGGCGCTCATAGACTTGAATGCTACCTGTAAATGCGTACGAGCTCGGTTTTAGAACCCATTTTTAACGATCCCAGTCTCCGCAAAATCAGCTAGCAAGATCTTGACCTTGTCCCTTCTAGACTTGAATGCTTCCTGTTACTGCGTACGAGTTCGGTTTCAGGAACCGTACTCGACGCTCCCGGCCTCCGCAAGATCAGCTAGCAACCTTGGCGCTCATAGACTTAAATGCTACCTGTAAATGTGTACGAGCTCGGTTTCAGAACCCATTTTTAACAATCCCAGTCTCCGCAAAATCAGCTATCAAAATCTTGACCTTGACCCTTACAGACTTGAATGATTCCTGTTTCTGCGTACGGGTTCGGTTTCAGGAACCATACTCGACGATACCAGCCTCCGCAAGACCAGCTAGCAAGAGCTTAACCTTGGCGCTCCTAGACTTGAATGCTACCTGTTAATGCGTACGAGCTCGGTTTCAGAACCCATTTTTAACGATCCCAGTCTCCGCAAAATCAGCTAGCAAGATCTTTACCTTGTCCCTTCTAGACTTGAATGCTTCCTGTTACTGCCCAGTCTCCCAATCTCCGCAAAATCAGCTAGCAACCTTGGCGGTCATAGACATGAATGCTACCTGTTAATGCGTACGAGCTCGGTTTCAGGACCCATTCTCAACGATCCCAGGCTCCGCAAGACCAGATAGCAAGAATTTACCCTTGACCCTCCTTGACTTGAATGCTACCTGTTAATGCGTACGAGATCGGTTTCAGAACCCATTCTCAACGACCCCAGTCTCCGTAAAATCAGCTAGCAAGATCTTGACCTTGGCCATTCTAGACTTGAATGCTTCCTGTTTCTTGACCCTCCTTGACTTGAATGGTACCTCTTACTGCGTACGAGTTCGGTTTCAGGAACCATACTCGACGAAACCAGCCTCCGCAAGACCAGCTAGCAAGAGCTTAACCTTAGCGCTCCTAGACTTAAATGATTCCTGTTAATGCGTACATGTTCGGTTCAAGGAATTATACTCGACGATACCAGACTCCGCAAGACCAGCTAGTAAAAACTAAACATTGACCCTCCTAGACTTAAGTGCTACCTGTTACTACGAAAAAGCTCATTTTCAGGAACCTTTCTCAACGATCCCAGCCTCCGCAAAAACAGCTAGCAAGATCTTAACCTTTTCCCATCTAGACTTTATTGGTACCTGTTAATGCGTACGATCTCGGTTTCAGAATCCATTTTTAACGATCCCATTCTCCGCAAAATCAGCTAGCAAGATCTTGACCTTGACCCTTACAGACTTGAATGCTTCCTGTTTCTGCGTACGGGTTCGGTTTCAGGAATCATACTCGACGATCCCGGCCTCCGCAAGATCAGCTAGCAAGATTTTAACCTTGGCCCTCCTTGACTTGAATGGTACCTTTTACTGCGTACGAGTTCGGTTTCAGGAACCATACTCGACGATACCAGCCTCCGCAAGATCAGCTAGCAAGAGCTTAACCTTGGCGCTCCTAGACTTAAATGCTACCTGTTAATGCGTACGTGTTCGGTTCAAGGAATTATACTCGACGATACCAGCCTCCGCAAGACGAGCTAGTAAAGACTTAACCTTGACCCTCCTAGACTTAAGTGCTACCTGTTACTACGAAAGAGCTCATTTTCAGGAACCTTTCTCAGCGATCCCAGCCTCCGCAAAAATAGCTAGCAAGATCTTATCCTTTTCCCATCTAGATTTTTTTGGTACCTGTTAATGCGTTTCAGAATCCATTTTCAACGATCCCAGTCTCCGCAAAATCAGCTAGCAAGATCTTGACCTTGGCCCTTCTAGACTTGAATGCTTCCTGTTACTGCGTACGAGTTTGGTTTCAGGAACCGTACTCGGCGATCCCGGCCTCCGCAAGATCAGCTTGCAAGATTTTAACCTTGGCCCTCCTTGACTTGAATGGTACCTCTTACTGCGTACGAGTTCGGTTTCAGGAACCATACTCGACGATACCAGCCTCCTAGACTTGAATGCTACCTCTAACTGCGTACGAGTTCGGTTTCAGGAACCATACTCGACGATACCGCCAAATCAGCTAGCAATATCTTAACCTTCGCCCTCCTACACTAGATTGGTACCTGTTACTGCGTACGGGTTCCGTTTCAGGAGTCATACTCGACAATCACTGCCTAGGCAAGACCAGCCAGCAAGAGCTTAACCTTGGCGCTCCTAGACTTGAATGCTAACTGTAAATGCGTACGAGTTCGGTTTCAGAACCCATTCTCAACGATCCCAGTCTCCGCAAAATCAGCTAGCAAGATCTTGACCTTGACCCTTACAGACTTGAATGATTCCTGTTTCTGCGTACGGGTTCGGTTTCAGGAACCATACTCGACGATACCAGCCTCCGCAAGACCAGCTAGCAAGAGCTTAACCTTGGCGCTCCTAGACTTAAATGCTACCTGTTAATGCGTACGATCTCGGTTTCAGAACCCATTTTTAACGATCCCAGTCTCCGCAAAATCAGCTAGCAAGATCTTGACCTTGTCCCTTCTAGACTTGAATGATTCCTGTTTCTGCGTACGGGTTCGGTTTCAGGAACCATACTCGACGATACCAGCCTCCTAGACTTGAATGCTACCTCTTACTGCGTACGAGTTCGGTTTCAGGAACCATACTCGACGATACCGCCAAATCAGCTAGCAATATCTTAACCTTCGCCCTCCTACACTAGATTGGTACCTGTTACTGCGTACGGGTTCCGTTTCAGGAGTCATACTCGACGATCACTGCCTAGGCAAGACCAGCCAGCAAGAGCTTAACCTTGGCGCTCCTAGACTTGAATGCTAACTGCAAATGCGTACGAGTTCGGTTTCAGAACCCATTCTCAACGATCCCAGTCTCCGCAAAATCAGCTAGCAAGATCTTGACCTTGACCCTTACAGACTTGAATGATTCCTGTTTCTGCGTACGGGTTCGGTTTCAGGAACCATACTCGACGATACCAGCCTCCGCAAGACCAGCTAGTAAAAACTAAACCTTGACCCTTCTAGACTTAAGTGCTACCTGTTACTACGAAGAGCTCATTTTCAGGAACCTTTCTCAACGATCCAAGCCTCCGCAAAAACAGCTAGCAAGATCTTAACCTTTTCCCATCTAGACTTCCATCAGCTAGCAATATCTTAATCTTCGCCCTCCTACACTTCGCACTACTACCTGTTACTGCGTACGGGTTCGGTTTCAGGAGTCATACTCGACGATCACAGCCTAGGCAAGACCAGCTAGCAAGAGCTTAACCTTGGCACTCATAGACTTGAATGCTACCTGTAAATGCGTACGAGCTCGGTTTCAGAACCCATTTTTATCGATCCCAGTCTCCGCAAAATCAGCTAGCAAGATCTTGACCTTGACCCTTACAGACTTGAATGATTCCTGTTTCTGCGTACGGGTTCGGTTTCAGGAACCATACTCGACGATACCAGCCTCCGCAAGACCAGCTAGCAAGAGCTTAACCTTGGCGCTCCTAGACTTGAATGCTAACTGTAAATGCGTACGAGTTCGGTTTCAGAACCCATTCTCAACGATCCCAGTCTCCGCAAAATCAGCTAGCAAGATCTTGACCTTGACCCTTACAGACTTGAATGATTCCTGTTTCTGCGTACGGGTTCGGTTTCAGGAACCATACTCGACGATACCAGCCTCCGCAAGACCAGCTAGTAAAAACTAAACCTTGACCCTTCTAGACTTAAGTGCTACCTGTTACTACGAAGAGCTCATTTTCAGGAACCTTTCTCAACGATCCAAGCCTCCGCAAAAACAGCTAGCAAGATCTTAACCTTTTCCCATCTAGACTTCCATCAGCTAGCAATATCTTAATCTTCGCCCTCCTACACTTCGCACTACTACCTGTTACTGCGTACGGGTTCGGTTTCAGGAGTCATACTCGACGATCACAGCCTAGGCAAGACCAGCTAGCAAGAGCTTAACCTTGGCACTCATAGACTTGAATGCTACCTGTAAATGCGTACGAGCTCGGTTTCAGAACCCATTTTTATCGATCCCAGTCTCCGCAAAATCAGCCAGCAAGATCTTGACCTTGTCCCTTCTAGACTTGAATGATTCCTGTTTCTGCGTACGGGTTCGGTTTCAGGAACCATACTCGACGATACCAGCCTCCGCAAGACCAGCTAGCAAGAGCTTAACCTTGGCGCTCCTAGACTTGAATGCTACCTGTTAATGCGTACGAGCTCGGTTTCAGAACCCATTTTTAACGATCCCAGTCTCCGCAAAATCAGCTAGCAAGATCTTGACCTTGTCCCTTCTAGACTTGAATGCTTCCTGTTACTGCCCAGTCTCCCAATCTCCGCAAAATCAGCTAACAACCTTGGCGGTCATAGACATGAATGCTACCTGTTAATGCGTACGAGCTCGGTTTCAGGACCCATTCTCAACGATCCCAGGCTCCGCAAGACCAGCTAGCAAGAATTTACCCTTGACCCTCCTAGACTTGAATGCTACCTCTTAATGCGTACGAGATCGGTTTCAGAACCCATTCTCAACGACCCCAGTCTCCGAAAAATCAGCTATCAAGATCTTGACCTTGGCCATTCTAGACTTGAATGCTTCCTGTTTCTTGGCCCTCCTTGACTTGAATGGTACCTTTTACTGCGTTCGAGTTCGGTTTCAGGAACCATACTCGACGAAACCAGCCTCCGCAAGACCAGCTAGCAAGAGCTTAACCTTGGCGCTCCTAGACCTAAATGCTACCTGTTAATGCGTACATGTTCGGTTCAAGGAATTATACTCGACGATACCAGCCTCCGCAAGACCAGCTAGTAAAACTTAACCTTGACCCTAATAGACTTAAGTGCTACCTGCTACTACGAAAAAGCTCATTTTCAGGAACCTTTCTCAACGATCCCAGCCTCCACAAAAACAGCTAGCAAGATCTTAACCTTTTCCCATCTAGACTTGATTGGTACGTGTTAATGCGTACAATCTCGGTTTCAGAATCCATTTTCAACGATCCCAGTCTCCGCAAAATCAGATAGCAAGATCTTTACCTTGACCCTTACAGACTTGAATGCTTCCTGTTTCTGCGTACGGGTTCGGTTTCAGGAATCATACTCGACGATCCCGGCCTCCGCAAGATCAGCTAGCAAGATTTTAACCTTGGCCCTCCTTGCCTTGAATGGTACCTTTTACTGCGTACGAGTTCGGTTTCAGGAACCATACTCGACGATTCCAGCCTCCGCAAGACCAGCTCGCAAGAGCTTAACCTTGGCGCTCCTAGACTTAAATGCTACCTGTTAATGCGTACATGTTCGGTTCAAGGAATTATACTCGACGATACCAGCCTCCGCAAGACCAGCTAGTAAAAACTTAACCTTGACCCTAATAGACTTAAGTGCTACCTGCTACTACGAAAAAGCTCATTTTCAGGAACCTTTCTCAACGATCCCAGCCTCCGCAAAAACAGCTAGCAAGATCTTAACCTTTTCCCATCTAGACTTGATTGGTACCTGTTAATGCGTACGATCTCGGTTTCAGAATCCATTTTCAACGATCCCAGTCTCCGCAAAATCAGCTAGCAAGATCTTGACCTTCGGCCTTCTAGACTTGAATGCTTCCTGTTACTGAGTACGAGTTTGGTTTCAGGAACCGTACTCGACGATCCCGGCCTCCGCAAGATCAGCTAGCAAGATTTTAACCTTGGCCCTCCTTGACTTGAATGGTACCTTTTACTGCGTACGAGTTCGGTTTCAGGAACCATACTCGACGATACCAGCCTCCGCAAGACCAGCTAGCAAGAGCTTAACCTTGGCGCTCCTAGACTTAAATGCTACCTGTTAAGGCGTACATGTTCGGTTCAATGAATTATACTCGACGATACCAGCCTCCGCAAGACCAGCTAGTAAAAACTTAACCTTGGCCCTAATAGACTTAAGTGCTACCTGCTACTACGAAAAAGCTCATTATCAGGAACCTTTCTCAACGATCCCAGCCTCCGCAAAATCAGCTAGCAAGATCTTGACCTTGGCCCTTCTAGACTTGAATGCTTCCTGTTACTGAGTACGAGTTTGGTTTCAGAAACCATACTCGACGATGCCGGCCTCCGCAAGTTCAGCTAGCAAGATTTTAACCTTGGCCCTCCTTGACTTGAATGGTACCTCTTGCTGCGTACCAGTTCGGTTTCAGAAACCATACTCGACGATACCGCCAAATCAGCTAGCAATATCTTAATCTTTGCCATTCTCAACGACCCCAGTCTCCGTAAAATCAGCTAGCAAGATCTTGACCTTGGCCATTCTAGACTTGAATGCTTCCTGTTTCTTGACCCTCCTTGACTTGAATGGTACCTCTTACTGCGTACGAGTTCGGTTTCAGGAACCATACTCGACGAAACCAGCCTCCGCAAGACCAGCTAGCAAGAGCTTAACCTTAGCGCTCCTAGACTTAAATGCTTCCTGTTAATGCGTACATGTTCGGTTCAAGGAATTATACTCGACGATACCAGACTCCGCAAGACCAGCTAGTAAAAACTAAACCTTGACCCTCCTAGACTTAAGTGCTACCTGTTACTACGAAAAAGCTCATTTTCAGGAACCTTTCTCAACGATCCCAGCCTCCGCAAAAACAGCTAGCAAGATCTTAACCTTTTCCCATCTAGACTTTATTGGTACCTGTTAATGCGTTCGATCTCGGTTTCAGAATCCATTTTTAACGATCCCATTCTCCGCAAAATCAGCTAGCAAGATCTTGACCTTGACCCTTACAGACTTGAATGCTTCCTGTTTCTGCGTACGGCTTCGGTTTCAGGAATCATACTCGACGATCCCGGCCTCCGCAAGATCAGCTAGCAAGATTTTAACCTTGGCCCTCCTTGACTTGAATGGTACCTTTTACTGCGTACGAGTTCGGTTTCAGGAACCATACTCGACGACACCAGCCTCCGCAAGATCAGCTAGCAAGAGCTTAACCTTGGCGCTCCTAGACTTAAATGCTACCTGTTAATGCGTACGTGTTCGGTTCAAGGAATTATACTCGACGATACCAGCCTCCGCAAGACGAGCTAGTAAAGACTTAACCTTGACCCTCCTAGACTTAAGTGCTACCTGTTACTACGAAAGAGCTCATTTTCAGGAACCTTTCTCAACGATCCCAGCCTCCGCAAAAACAGCTAGCAAGATCTTAACCTTTTCCCATCTAGACTTGATTGGTACCTGTTAATGCGTACGATCTCGGTTTCAGAATCCATTTTCAACGATCCCAGTCTCCGCAAAATCAGCTAGCAAGATCTTGACCTTCGGCCTTCTAGACTTAAATGCTTCCTGTTCCTGAGTACGAGTTTGGTTTCAGGAACCGTACTCGATGATCCCGGCCTCCGCAAGATCAGCTAGCAAGATTTTAACCTTGGCCCTCCTTGACTTGAATGGTACCTTTTACTGCGTACGAGTTCGGTTTCAGGAACCATACTCGACGATACCAGCCTCCGCAAGACCAGCTAGCAAGAGCTTAACCTTGGCGCTCCTAGACTTAAATGCTACCTGTTAATGCGTACATGTTCGGTTCAATGAATTATACTCGACGATACCAGCCTCCGCAAGACCAGCTAGTAAAAACTTAACCTTGGCCCTAATAGACTTAAGTGCTACCTGCTACTACGAAAAAGCTCATTATCAGGAACCTTTCTCAACGATCCCAGCCTCCGCAAAATCAGCTAGCAAGATCTTGACCTTGGGCCTTCTAGACTTGAATGCTTCCTGTTACTGAGTACGAGTTTGGTTTCAGGAACCGTACTCGACGATGCCGGCCTCCGCAAGTTCAGCTAGCAAGATTTTAACCTTGGCCCTCCTTGACTTGAATGGTACCTCTTACTGCGTACGAGTTCGGTTTCAGAAACCATACTCGACGATACCGCCAAATCAGCTAGCAATATCTTAATCTTTGCCATTCTCAACGACCCCAGTCTCCGTAAAATCAGCTAGCAAGATCTTGACCTTGGCCATTCTAGACTTGAATGCTTCCTGTTTCTTGACCCTCCTTGACTTGAATGGTACCTCTTACTGCGTACGAGTTCGGTTTCAGGAACCATACTCGACGAAACCAGCCTCCGCAAGACCAGCTAGCAAGAGCTTAACCTTAGCGCTCCTAGACTTAAATGCTTCCTGTTAATGCGTACATGTTCGGTTCAAGGAATTATACTCGACGATACCAGACTCCGCAAGACCAGCTAGTAAAAACTAAACCTTGACCCTCCTAGACTTAAGTGCTACCTGTTACTACGAAAAAGCTCATTTTCAGGAACCTTTCTCAACGATCCCAGCCTCCGCAAAAACAGCTAGCAAGATCTTAACCTTTTCCCATCTAGACTTTATTGGTACCTGTTAATGCGTACGATCTCGGTTTCAGAATCCATTTTTAACGATCCCATTCTCCGCAAAATCAGCTAGCAAGATCTTGACCTTGACCCTTACAGACTTGAATGCTTCCTGTTTCTGCGTACGGGTTCGGTTTCAGGAATCATACTCGACGATCCCGGCCTCCGCAAGATCAGCTAGCAAGATTTTAACCTTGGCCCTCCTTGACTTGAATGGTACCTTTTACTGCGTACGAGTTCGGTTTCAGGAACCATACTCGACGATACCAGCCTCCGCAAGATCAGCTAGCAAGAGCTTAACCTTGGCGCTCCTAGACTTAAATGCTACCTGTTAATGCGTACGTGTTCGGTTCAAGGAATTATACTCGACGATACCAGCCTCCGCAAGACGAGCTAGTAAAGACTTAACCTTGACCCTCCTAGACTTAAGTGCTACCTGTTACTACGAAAGAGCTCATTTTCAGGAACCTTTCTCAACGATCCCAGCCTCCGCAAAAACAGCTAGCAAGATCTTAACCTTTTCCCATCTAGACTTGATTGGTACCTGTTAATGCGTACGATCTCGGTTTCAGAATCCATTTTCAACGATCCCATTCTCCGCAAAATCAGCTAGCAAGATCTTGACCTTGACCCTTACAGACTTGAATGCTTCCTGTTTCTGCGTACGGGTTCGGTTTCAGGAATCATACTCGACGATCCCGGCCTCCGCAAGATCAGCTAGCAAGATTTTAACCTTGGCCCTCCTTGACTTGAATGGTACCTTTTACTGCGTACGAGTTCGGTTTCAGGAACCATACTCGACGATACCAGCCTCCGCAAGACCAGCTCGCAAGAGCTTAACCTTGGCGCTCCTAGACTTAAATACTACCTGTTAATGCGTACGTATTCGGTTCAAGGAATTATACTCGACGATACCAGCCTCCGCAAGAGCAGCTAGTAAAAACTAAACCTTGACCCTCCTAGACTTAAGTGCTACCTGTTACTACGAAAGAGCTCATTTTCAGGAACCTTTCTCAACGATCCCAGCCTCCGCAAAAACAGCTAGCAAGAACTTAACCTTGACCCTCCTAGACTTGATTGGTACCTCTTAATGCGTACGATCTCGGTTTCAGAATCCATTTTCAACGATCCCAGTCTCCGCAAAATCAGCTAGCCAGATCTTGACCTTGACCCTTACAAACTTGAATGCTTCCTGTTTCTGCGTACGGGTTCGGTTTCAGGAATCATACTCGACGATCCCGGCCTCCGCAAGATCATCTAGCAAGATCTTGACCTTCGGCCTTCTAGACTTAAATGCTTCCTGTTCCTGAGTACGAGTTTGGTTTCAGGAACCGTACTCGACGATCCCGGCCTCCGCAAGATCAGCTAGCAAGATTTTAACCTTGGCCCTCCTTGACTTGAATGGTACCTTTTACTGCGTACGAGTTCGGTTTCAGGAACCATACTCGACGATACCAGCCTCCGCAAGACCAGCTAGCAAGAGCTTAACCTTGGCGCTCCTAGACTTAAATGCTACCTGTTAATGCGTACATGTTCGGTTCAATGAATTATACTCGACGATACCAGCCTCCGCAAGACCAGCTAGTAAAAACTTAACCTTGGCCCTAATAGACTTAAGTGCTACCTGCTACTACGAAAAAGCTCATTATCAGGAACCTTTCTCAACGATCCCAGCCTCCGCAAAATCAGCTAGCAAGATCTTGACCTTGGGCCTTCTAGACTTGAATGCTTCCTGTTACTGAGTACGAGTTTGGTTTCAGGAACCGTACTCGACGATGCCGGCCTCCGCAAGTTCAGCTAGCAAGATTTTAACCTTGGCCCTCCTTGACTTGAATGGTACCTCTTACTGCGTACGAGTTCGGTTTCAGAAACCATACTCGACGATACCGCCAAATCAGCTAGCAATATCTTAATCTTTGCCATTCTCAACGACCCCAGTCTCCGTAAAATCAGCTAGCAAGATCTTGACCTTGGCCATTCTAGACTTGAATGCTTCCTGTTTCTTGACCCTCCTTGACTTGAATGGTACCTCTTACTGCGTACGAGTTCGGTTTCAGGAACCATACTCGACGAAACCAGCCTCCGCAAGACCAGCTAGCAAGAGCTTAACCTTAGCGCTCCTAGACTTAAATGCTTCCTGTTAATGCGTACATGTTCGGTTCAAGGAATTATACTCGACGATACCAGACTCCGCAAGACCAGCTAGTAAAAACTAAACCTTGACCCTCCTAGACTTAAGTGCTACCTGTTACTACGAAAAAGCTCATTTTCAGGAACCTTTCTCAACGATCCCAGCCTCCGCAAAAACAGCTAGCAAGATCTTAACCTTTTCCCATCTAGACTTTATTGGTACCTGTTAATGCGTACGATCTCGGTTTCAGAATCCATTTTTAACGATCCCATTCTCCGCAAAATCAGCTAGCAAGATCTTGACCTTGACCCTTACAGACTTGAATGCTTCCTGTTTCTGCGTACGGGTTCGGTTTCAGGAATCATACTCGACGATCCCGGCCTCCGCAAGATCAGCTAGCAAGATTTTAACCTTGGCCCTCCTTGACTTGAATGGTACCTTTTACTGCGTACGAGTTCGGTTTCAGGAACCATACTCGACGATACCAGCCTCCGCAAGATCAGCTAGCAAGAGCTTAACCTTGGCGCTCCTAGACTTAAATGCTACCTGTTAATGCGTACGTGTTCGGTTCAAGGAATTATACTCGACGATACCAGCCTCCGCAAGACGAGCTAGTAAAGACTTAACCTTGACCCTCCTAGACTTAAGTGCTACCTGTTACTACGAAAGAGCTCATTTTCAGGAACCTTTCTCAACGATCCCAGCCTCCGCAAAAACAGCTAGCAAGATCTTAACCTTTTCCCATCTAGACTTGATTGGTACCTGTTAATGCGTACGATCTCGGTTTCAGAATCCATTTTCAACGATCCCATTCTCCGCAAAATCAGCTAGCAAGATCTTGACCTTGACCCTTACAGACTTGAATGCTTCCTGTTTCTGCGTACGGGTTCGGTTTCAGGAATCATACTCGACGATCCCGGCCTCCGCAAGATCAGCTAGCAAGATTTTAACCTTGGCCCTCCTTGACTTGAATGGTACCTTTTACTGCGTACGAGTTCGGTTTCAGGAACCATACTCGACGATACCAGCCTCCGCAAGACCAGCTCGCAAGAGCTTAACCTTGGCGCTCCTAGACTTAAATACTACCTGTTAATGCGTACGTATTCGGTTCAAGGAATTATACTCGACGATACCAGCCTCCGCAAGAGCAGCTAGTAAAAACTAAACCTTGACCCTCCTAGACTTAAGTGCTACCTGTTACTACGAAAGAGCTCATTTTCAGGAACCTTTCTCAACGATCCCAGCCTCCGCAAAAACAGCTAGCAAGAACTTAACCTTGACCCTCCTAGACTTGATTGGTACCTCTTAATGCGTACGATCTCGGTTTCAGAATCCATTTTCAACGATCCCAGTCTCCGCAAAATCAGCTAGCCAGATCTTGACCTTGACCCTTACAAACTTGAATGCTTCCTGTTTCTGCGTACGGGTTCGGTTTCAGGAATCATACTCGACGATCCCGGCCTCCGCAAGATCATCTAGCAAGATCTTGACCTTCGGCCTTCTAGACTTAAATGCTTCCTGTTCCTGAGTACGAGTTTGGTTTCAGGAACCGTACTCGACGATCCCGGCCTCCGCAAGATCAGCTAGCAAGATTTTAACCTTGGCCCTCCTTGACTTGAATGGTACCTTTTACTGCGTACGAGTTCGGTTTCAGGAACCATACTCGACGATACCAGCCTCCGCAAGACCAGCTAGCAAGAGCTTAACCTTGGCGCTCCTAGACTTAAATGCTACCTGTTAATGCGTACATGTTCGGTTCAATGAATTATACTCGACGATACCAGCCTCCGCAAGACCAGCTAGTAAAAACTTAACCTTGGCCCTAATAGACTTAAGTGCTACCTGCTACTACGAAAAAGCTCATTATCAGGAACCTTTCTCAACGATCCCAGCCTCCGCAAAATCAGCTAGCAAGATCTTGACCTTGGGCCTTCTAGACTTGAATGCTTCCTGTTACTGAGTACGAGTTTGGTTTCAGGAACCGTACTCGACGATGCCGGCCTCCGCAAGTTCAGCTAGCAAGATTTTAACCTTGGCCCTCCTTGACTTGAATGGTACCTCTTACTGCGTACGAGTTCGGTTTCAGAAACCATACTCGACGATACCGCCAAATCAGCTAGCAATATCTTAATCTTTGCCATTCTCAACGACCCCAGTCTCCGTAAAATCAGCTAGCAAGATCTTGACCTTGGCCATTCTAGACTTGAATGCTTCCTGTTTCTTGACCCTCCTTGACTTGAATGGTACCTCTTACTGCGTACGAGTTCGGTTTCAGGAACCATACTCGACGAAACCAGCCTCCGCAAGACCAGCTAGCAAGAGCTTAACCTTAGCGCTCCTAGACTTAAATGCTTCCTGTTAATGCGTACATGTTCGGTTCAAGGAATTATACTCGACGATACCAGACTCCGCAAGACCAGCTAGTAAAAACTAAACCTTGACCCTCCTAGACTTAAGTGCTACCTGTTACTACGAAAAAGCTCATTTTCAGGAACCTTTCTCAACGATCCCAGCCTCCGCAAAAACAGCTAGCAAGATCTTAACCTTTTCCCATCTAGACTTTATTGGTACCTGTTAATGCGTACGATCTCGGTTTCAGAATCCATTTTTAACGATCCCATTCTCCGCAAAATCAGCTAGCAAGATCTTGACCTTGACCCTTACAGACTTGAATGCTTCCTGTTTCTGCGTACGGGTTCGGTTTCAGGAATCATACTCGACGATCCCGGCCTCCGCAAGATCAGCTAGCAAGATTTTAACCTTGGCCCTCCTTGACTTGAATGGTACCTTTTACTGCGTACGAGTTCGGTTTCAGGAACCATACTCGACGATACCAGCCTCCGCAAGATCAGCTAGCAAGAGCTTAACCTTGGCGCTCCTAGACTTAAATGCTACCTGTTAATGCGTACGTGTTCGGTTCAAGGAATTATACTCGACGATACCAGCCTCCGCAAGACGAGCTAGTAAAGACTTAACCTTGACCCTCCTAGACTTAAGTGCTACCTGTTACTACGAAAGAGCTCATTTTCAGGAACCTTTCTCAACGATCCCAGCCTCCGCAAAAACAGCTAGCAAGATCTTAACCTTTTCCCATCTAGACTTGATTGGTACCTGTTAATGCGTACGATCTCGGTTTCAGAATCCATTTTCAACGATCCCATTCTCCGCAAAATCAGCTAGCAAGATCTTGACCTTGACCCTTACAGACTTGAATGCTTCCTGTTTCTGCGTACGGGTTCGGTTTCAGGAATCATACTCGACGATCCCGGCCTCCGCAAGATCAGCTAGCAAGATTTTAACCTTGGCCCTCCTTGACTTGAATGGTACCTTTTACTGCGTACGAGTTCGGTTTCAGGAACCATACTCGACGATACCAGCCTCCGCAAGACCAGCTCGCAAGAGCTTAACCTTGGCGCTCCTAGACTTAAATACTACCTGTTAATGCGTACGTATTCGGTTCAAGGAATTATACTCGACGATACCAGCCTCCGCAAGAGCAGCTAGTAAAAACTAAACCTTGACCCTCCTAGACTTAAGTGCTACCTGTTACTACGAAAGAGCTCATTTTCAGGAACCTTTCTCAACGATCCCAGCCTCCGCAAAAACAGCTAGCAAGAACTTAACCTTGACCCTCCTAGACTTGATTGGTACCTCTTAATGCGTACGATCTCGGTTTCAGAATCCATTTTCAACGATCCCAGTCTCCGCAAAATCAGCTAGCCAGATCTTGACCTTGACCCTTACAAACTTGAATGCTTCCTGTTTCTGCGTACGGGTTCGGTTTCAGGAATCATACTCGACGATCCCGGCCTCCGCAAGATCATCTAGCAAGATCTTGACCTTCGGCCTTCTAGACTTAAATGCTTCCTGTTCCTGAGTACGAGTTTGGTTTCAGGAACCGTACTCGACGATCCCGGCCTCCGCAAGATCAGCTAGCAAGATTTTAACCTTGGCCCTCCTTGACTTGAATGGTACCTTTTACTGCGTACGAGTTCGGTTTCAGGAACCATACTCGACGATACCAGCCTCCGCAAGACCAGCTAGCAAGAGCTTAACCTTGGCGCTCCTAGACTTAAATGCTACCTGTTAATGCGTACATGTTCGGTTCAATGAATTATACTCGACGATACCAGCCTCCGCAAGACCAGCTAGTAAAAACTTAACCTTGGCCCTAATAGACTTAAGTGCTACCTGCTACTACGAAAAAGCTCATTATCAGGAACCTTTCTCAACGATCCCAGCCTCCGCAAAATCAGCTAGCAAGATCTTGACCTTGGGCCTTCTAGACTTGAATGCTTCCTGTTACTGAGTACGAGTTTGGTTTCAGGAACCGTACTCGACGATGCCGGCCTCCGCAAGTTCAGCTAGCAAGATTTTAACCTTGGCCCTCCTTGACTTGAATGGTACCTCTTACTGCGTACGAGTTCGGTTTCAGAAACCATACTCGACGATACCGCCAAATCAGCTAGCAATATCTTAATCTTTGCCATTCTCAACGACCCCAGTCTCCGTAAAATCAGCTAGCAAGATCTTGACCTTGGCCATTCTAGACTTGAATGCTTCCTGTTTCTTGACCCTCCTTGACTTGAATGGTACCTCTTACTGCGTACGAGTTCGGTTTCAGGAACCATACTCGACGAAACCAGCCTCCGCAAGACCAGCTAGCAAGAGCTTAACCTTAGCGCTCCTAGACTTAAATGCTTCCTGTTAATGCGTACATGTTCGGTTCAAGGAATTATACTCGACGATACCAGACTCCGCAAGACCAGCTAGTAAAAACTAAACCTTGACCCTCCTAGACTTAAGTGCTACCTGTTACTACGAAAAAGCTCATTTTCAGGAACCTTTCTCAACGATCCCAGCCTCCGCAAAAACAGCTAGCAAGATCTTAACCTTTTCCCATCTAGACTTTATTGGTACCTGTTAATGCGTACGATCTCGGTTTCAGAATCCATTTTTAACGATCCCATTCTCCGCAAAATCAGCTAGCAAGATCTTGACCTTGACCCTTACAGACTTGAATGCTTCCTGTTTCTGCGTACGGGTTCGGTTTCAGGAATCATACTCGACGATCCCGGCCTCCGCAAGATCAGCTAGCAAGATTTTAACCTTGGCCCTCCTTGACTTGAATGGTACCTTTTACTGCGTACGAGTTCGGTTTCAGGAACCATACTCGACGATACCAGCCTCCGCAAGATCAGCTAGCAAGAGCTTAACCTTGGCGCTCCTAGACTTAAATGCTACCTGTTAATGCGTACGTGTTCGGTTCAAGGAATTATACTCGACGATACCAGCCTCCGCAAGACGAGCTAGTAAAGACTTAACCTTGACCCTCCTAGACTTAAGTGCTACCTGTTACTACGAAAGAGCTCATTTTCAGGAACCTTTCTCAACGATCCCAGCCTCCGCAAAAACAGCTAGCAAGATCTTAACCTTTTCCCATCTAGACTTGATTGGTACCTGTTAATGCGTACGATCTCGGTTTCAGAATCCATTTTCAACGATCCCATTCTCCGCAAAATCAGCTAGCAAGATCTTGACCTTGACCCTTACAGACTTGAATGCTTCCTGTTTCTGCGTACGGGTTCGGTTTCAGGAATCATACTCGACGATCCCGGCCTCCGCAAGATCAGCTAGCAAGATTTTAACCTTGGCCCTCCTTGACTTGAATGGTACCTTTTACTGCGTACGAGTTCGGTTTCAGGAACCATACTCGACGATACCAGCCTCCGCAAGACCAGCTCGCAAGAGCTTAACCTTGGCGCTCCTAGACTTAAATACTACCTGTTAATGCGTACGTATTCGGTTCAAGGAATTATACTCGACGATACCAGCCTCCGCAAGAGCAGCTAGTAAAAACTAAACCTTGACCCTCCTAGACTTAAGTGCTACCTGTTACTACGAAAGAGCTCATTTTCAGGAACCTTTCTCAACGATCCCAGCCTCCGCAAAAACAGCTAGCAAGAACTTAACCTTGACCCTCCTAGACTTGATTGGTACCTCTTAATGCGTACGATCTCGGTTTCAGAATCCATTTTCAACGATCCCAGTCTCCGCAAAATCAGCTAGCCAGATCTTGACCTTGACCCTTACAAACTTGAATGCTTCCTGTTTCTGCGTACGGGTTCGGTTTCAGGAATCATACTCGACGATCCCGGCCTCCGCAAGATCATCTAGCAAGATCTTGACCTTCGGCCTTCTAGACTTAAATGCTTCCTGTTCCTGAGTACGAGTTTGGTTTCAGGAACCGTACTCGACGATCCCGGCCTCCGCAAGATCATCTAGCAAGATTTTAACCTTGGCCCTCCTTGAATTGAATGGTACCTCTTACTGCGTACGAGTTCGTTTTCTGGAACCATACTCGACGATACCAGCCTCCGCAAGACCAGCTCGCAAGAGCTTAACCTTGGCGCTCCTAGACTTAAATACTACCTGTTAATGCGTACGTATTCGGTTCAAGGAATTATACTCGACGATACCAGCCTCCGCAAGAGCAGCTAATAAAAACTAAACCTTGACCCTCCTAGACTTAAGTGCTACCTGTTACTACGAAAGAGCTCATTTTCAGGAACCTTTCTCAACGATCCCAGCCTCCGCAAAAATAGCTAGCAAGATCTTAACCTTTTCCCATCTAGATTTTTTTGGTACCTGTTAATGCGTACGACCTCGGTTTCAGAATCCATTTTCAACGATCCCAGTCTCCGCAAAATCAACTAGCAAGATCTTGACCTTGTCCCTTCTAGACTTGAATGCTTCCTGTTACTGCGTACGAGTTTGGTTTCAGGAACCGTACTCGACGATACCGCCAAATCAGCTAGCAATATCTTAACCCTCGCCCTCCTACACTAGATTGGTACCTGTTACTGCGTACGGGTTCCGTTTCAGGAGTCATACTCGACGATCACTGCCTAGGCATAAGCAAGAGCTTAACCTTGGCGCTCCTAGACTTGAATGCTAACTGTAAATGCGTACGAGCTCGGTTTCAGAACCCATTCTCAACGATCCCAGTCTCCGCAAAATCAGCTAGCAAGATCTTGACCTTGGCCCTTCCAGACTTGAATGCTTCCTGTTACTGCGTACGAGTTTGGTTTCAGGAACCGTACTCGACGATCCCGGCCTCCGCAAGATCAGCTTGCAAGATTTTAACCTTGGCCCTCCATGACTTGATTGGTACCTGTTAATGCGTACGATCTCGGTTTCAGAATCCATTTTCAACGATCCCAGTCTCCGCAAAATCAGCTAGCAAGATCTTGACCTTGGGCCTTCTAGACTTGAATGCTTCCTGTTACTGAGTACGAGTTTGGTTTCAGGAACCGTACTCGACGATCCCGGCCTCCGCAAGATCAGCTAGCAAGATTTTAACCTTGGCCCTCCTTGACTTGAATGGTACCTCTTACTGCGTACGAGTTCGGTTTCAGGAACCATACTCGACGATACCAGCCTCCTAGACTTGGATGCTACCTCTTACTGCGTACGAGTTCGGTTTCAGAAACCATACTCGACGATACCGCCAAATCAGCTAGCAATATCTTAACCTTCGCCCTCCTACACTAGATTGGTACCTGTTACTGCGTACGGGTTCGGTTTCAGGAGTCATACTCGACGATCACAGCCTAGGCAAGACCAGCCAGCAAGAGCTTAACCTTGGCGCTCATAGACTTGAATGCTACCTGTAAATGCGTACGAGCTCGGTTTCAGAACCCATTTTTAACGATCCCAGTCTCCGCAAAATCAGCTAGCAAGATCTTGACCTTGTCCCTTCTAGACTTGAATGATTCCTGTTTCTGCGTACGGGTTCGGTTTCAGGAACCATACTCGACGATACCAGCCTCCGCAAGACCAGCTAGCAAGAGCTTAACCTTGGCGCTCCTAGACTTGAATGCTACCTGTTAATGCGTACGAGCTCGGTTTCAGAACCCATTTTTAACGATCCCAGTCTCCGCAAAATCAGCTAGCAAGATCTTGACCTTGTCCCTTCTAGACTTGAATGCTTCCTGTTTCTTGGCCCTCCTTGACTTGAATGGTACCTCTTACTGCGTACGAGTTCGGTTTCAGGAACCATACTCGACGAAACCAGCCTCCGCAAGACCAGCTAGCAAGAGCTTAACCTTGGCGCTCCTAGACCTAAATGCTACCTGTTAATGCGTACATGTTCGGTTCAAGGAAATATACTCGACGATACCAGCCTCCGCAAGACCAGCTAGTAAAACTTAACCTTGACCCTAATAGACTTAAGTGCTCCGCAAGACCAGCTAGCAAGAATTTACCCTTGACCCTCCTAGACTTGAATGCTACCTCTTAATGCGTACGAGATCGGTTTCAGAACCCATTCTCAATGACCCCAGTCTCCGTAAAATCAGCTAGCAAGATCTTGACCTTGGCCATTCTAGACTTGAATGCTTCCGGTTTCTTGACCCTCCTTGACTTGAATGGTACCTCTTACTGCGTACGAGTTCGGTTTCAGGAACCATACTCGACGAAACCAGCCTCCGCAAGACCAGCTAGCAAGAGCTTAACCTTAGCGCTCCTAGACTTAAATGCTTCCTGTTAATGCGTACATGTTCGGTTCAAGGAATTATACTCGACGATACCAGACTCCGCAAGAGCAGCTAGTAAAAACTAAACCTTGACCCTCCTAGACTTAAGTGCTACCTGTTACTACGAAAAAGCTCATTTTCAGGAACCTTTCTCAACGATCCCAGCCACTGCAAAAACAGCTAGCAAGATCTTAACCTTTTCCCATCTAGACTTTATGGTACCTGTTAATGCGTACGATCTCGGTTTCAGAATCCATTTTTAACGATCCCATTCTCCGCAAAATCAGCTAGCAAGATCTTGACCTTGACCCTTACAGACTTGAATGCTTCCTGTTTCTGCGTACGGGTTCGGTTTCAGGAATCATACTCGACGATCCCGGCCTCCGCAAGATCAGCTAGCAAGATTTTAACCTTGGCCCTCCTTGAATTGAATGGTACCTTTTACTGCGTACGAGTTCGGTTTCAGGAACCATACTCGACGATACCAGCCTCCGCAAGACCAGCTCGCAAGAGCTTAACCTTGGCGCTCCTAGACTTAAATACTACCTGTTAATGCGTACGTATTCGGTTCAAGGAATTATACTCGACGATACCAGCCTCCGCAAGAGCAGCTAGTAAAAGCTAAACCTTGACCCTCCTAGACTTAAGTGCTACCCGTTTACTACGAAAGAGCTCATTTTCAGGAACCTTTCTCAACGATCCCAGCCTCCGCAAAAATAGCTAGCAAGATCTTAACCTTTTCCCATCTAGATTTTTTTGGTACCTGTTAATGCGTACGACCTCGGTTTCAGAATCCATTTTCAACGATCCCAGTCTCCGCAAAATCAGCTAGCAAGATCTTGACCTTGTCCCTTCTAGACTTGAATGCTTCCTGTTACTGCGTACGAGTTTGGTTTCAGGAACCGTACTCGACGATCCCGGCCTCCGCAAGATCAGCTTGCAAGATTTTAACCTTGGCCCTCCTTGACTTGAATGCTACCTCTTACTGCGTACGAGTTCGGTTTCAGGAACGATACTCGACGATACCAGCCTCCTAGACTTGAATGCTACCTCTTACTGCGTACGAGTTCGGTTTCAGGAACCATACTCGACGATACCGCCAAATCAGCTAGCAATATTTTAACCTTCGCCCTCCTACACTAGATTGGTACCTGTTACTGCGTACGGGTTCCGTTTCAGGAGTCAGACTCGACGATCACTGCCTAGCAAGACCAGCCAGCAAGAGCTTAACATTGGCGCTCCTAGACTTGAATGCTAACTGTAAATGCGTACGAGCTCGGTTTCAGAACCCATTCTCAACGATCCCAGTCTCCGCAAAATCAACTAGCAAGATCTTGACCTTGGCCCTTTTAGACTTGAATGCTTCCTGTTACTGCGTACGAGTTTGGTTTCAGGAACCGTACTCGACGATCCCGGCCTCCGCAAGATCAGCTTGCAAGATTTTAACCTTGGCCCTCCTTGACTTGAATGGTGCCTCTTACTGCGTACGAGTTCGGTTTCAGGAACCATACTCGACGATACTAGCCTCCTAGACTTGAATGCTACCTCTTACTGCGTACGAGTTCGGTTTCAGGAACCATACTCGACGATACCGCCAAATCAGCTAGCAATATCTTAACCTTCGCCCTCCTACACTAGATTGGTACCTGTTACTGCGTACGGGTTCCGTTTCAGGAGTCATACTCGACGATCACTGCCTAGGCAAGACCAGCCAGCAAGAGCTTAACCTTGGCGCTCCTAGACTTGAATGCTAACTGTAAATGCGTACGAGCTCGGTTTCAGAACCCATTTTTAACGATCCCAGCCTCCGCAAAATCAGCTAGCAAGATCTTGACCTTGTCCCTTCTAGACTTGAATGATTCCTGTTTCTGCGTACGGGTTCGGTTTCAGGAACCATACTCGATGATACCAGCCTCCGCAAGACCAGCTAGCCAGAGCTTAACCTTGGCGCTCCTAGACTTGAATGCTACCTGTTAATGCGTACGAGCTCGGTTTCAGGAACCTTTCTCAACGATCCCAGCCTCCGCAAAAACAGCTAGCAAGATCTTAACCTTTTCCCATCTAGACTTGATTGGTACCTGTTAATGCGTACGATCTCGGTTTCAGAATCCATTTTCAACGATCCCAGTCTCCGCAAAATTAGCTAGCAAGATCTTGACCTTGGGCCTTATAGACTTGAATGCTTCCTGTTACTGAGTACGAGTTTGGTTTCAGGAACCGTACTCGACGATCCCGGCCTCCGCAAGATCAGCTAGCAAGATTTTAACCTTGGCCCTCCTTGACTTGAATGGTACCTCTTACTGCGTACGAGTTCGGTTTCAGGAACCATACTCGACGATACCAGCCTCCTAGACTTGGATGCTACCTCTTATTGCGTACGAGTTCGGTTTCAGAAACCATACTCGACGATACCGCCAAATCAGCTAGCAATATCTTAATCTTTGCCCTCCTACACCAGATTGGTACCTGTTACTGCGTACGGGTTCGGTTTCAGGAGTCATACTCGACGATCACAGCCTAGGCAAGACCAGCTAGCAAGAGCTTAACCTTGGCGCTCATAGACTTGAATGCTACCTGTAAATGCGTACCAGCTCGGTTTTAGAACCCATTTTTAACGATCCCAGTCTCCGCAAAATCAGCTAGCAAGATCTTGACCTTGACCCTTACAGACTTGAATGATTCCTGTTTCTGCGTACGGGTTCGGTTTCAGGAACCATACTCGACGATACCAGCCTCCGCAAGACCAGCTAGCAAGAGCTTAACCTTGGCGCGCCTAGACTTAAATGCTACCTGTTAATGCGTACGTGTTCGGTTCAAGGAATTATACTCGACGATACCAGCCTCCGCAAGACCAGCTAGTAAAAACTAAACCTTGACCCTCCTAGACTTAAGTGCTACCTGTTACTACGAAGAGCTCATTTTCAGGAACCTTTCTCAACGATCCCAGCCTCCGCAAAAACAGCTAGCAAGATCTAAACCTTTTCCCATCTAGACTTGATTGGTACCTGTTAATGCGTACGATCTCGGTTTCAGAATCCATTTTCAACGATCCCAGTCTCCGCAAAATCAACTAGCAAGATCTTGACCTTGGGCCTTATAGACTTGAATGCTTCCTGTTACTGAGTACGAGTTTGGTTTCAGGAACCGTACTCGACGATCCCGGCCTCCGCAAGATCAGCTAGCAAGATTTTAACCTTGGCCCTCCTTGACTTGAATGGTACCTCTTACTGCGTACGAGTTCGGTTTCAGGAACCATACTCGACGATACCAGCCTCCTAGACTTGGATGCTACCTCTTACTGCGTACGAGTTCGGTTTCAGAAACCATACTCGACGATACCGCCAAATCAGCTAGCAATATCTTAATCTTTGCCCTCCTACACCAGATTGGTACCTGTTACTGCGTACGGGTTCGGTTTCAGGAGTCATACTCGACGATCACAGCCTAGGCAAGACCAGCTAGCAAGAGCTTAACCTTGGCGCTCATAGACTTGAATGCTACCTGTAAATGCGTACCAGCTCGGTTTTAGAACCCATTTTTAACGATCCCAGTCTCCGCAAAATCAGCTAGCAAGATCTTGACCTTGTCCCTTCTAGACTTGAATGCTTCCTGTTACTGCGTACGAGTTCGGTTTCAGGAACCGTACTCGACGATCCCGGCCTCCGCAAGATCAGCTAGCAACCTTGGCGCTCATAGACTTAAATGCTACCTGTAAATGTGTACGAGCTCGGTTTCAGAACCCATTTTTAACGATCCCAGTCTCCGCAAAATCAGCTAGCAAGATCTTGACCTTGTCCCTTCTAGACTTGAAGGCTTCCTGTTACTGCCCAGTCTCCCAATCTCCGCAAAATCAGCTAGCAACCTTGGCGGTCATAGACATGAATGCTACCTGTTAATGCGTACGAGCTCGGTTTCAGGACCCATTCTCAACGATCCCAGGCTCCGCAAGACCAGCTAGCAAGAATTTATCCTTGACCCTCCTAGACTTGAATGCTACCTGTTAATGCGTACGAGATCGGTTTCAGAACCCATTCTCAACGACCCCAGTCTCCGCAAAATCAGCTATCAAGATCTTGACCTTGGCCATTCTAGACTTGAATGCTTCCTGTTTCTTGGCCCTCCTTGACTTGAATGGTACCTCTTACTGCGTACGAGTTCGGTTTCAGGAACCATAATCGACGAAACCAGCCTCCGCAAGACCAGCTAGCAAGAGCTTAACCTTGGCGCTCCTAGACCTAAATGCTACCTGTTAATGCGTACATGTTCGGTTCAAGGAAATATACTCGACGATACCAGCCTCCGCAAGACCAGCTAGTAAGACTTAACCTTGACCCTAATAGACTTAAGTGCTACCTACTACTACAAAAAAGCTCATTTTCAGGAACCTTTCTCAACGATCCCAGCCTCCACAAAAACAGCTAGCAAGATCTTAACCTTTTCCCATCTAGACTTGATTGGTACCTGTTAATGCGTACGATCTCGGTTTCAGAATCCATTTTCAACGATCCCAGTCTCCGCAAAATCAGATAGCAAGATCTTGACCTTGACCCTTACAGACTTGAATGCTTCCTGTTTCTGCGTACGGGTTCGGTTTTAGGAATCATACTCGACGATCCCGGCCTCCGCAAGATCAGCTAGCAAGATTTTAACCTTGGCCCTCCTTGCCTTGAATGGTACCTTTTACTGCGTACGAGTTCGGTTTCAGGAACCATACTCGACGATACCAGCCTCCGCAAGACCAGCTCGCAAGAGCTTAACCTTGGCGCTCCTAGACTTAAATGCTACCTGTTATTAATGCGTACATGTTCGGTTCAAGGAATTATACTCGACGATACCAGCCTCCGCAAGACCAGCTAGTAAAAACTTAACCTTGACCCTAAAAGACTTAAGTGATACCTGCTACTACGAAAAAGCTCATTTTCAGGAACCTTTCTCAACGATCCCAGCCTCCGCAAAACAGCTAGCAAGATCTTAACCTTTTCCCATCTAGACTTGATTGGTACCTGTTAATGCGTACGATCTCGGTTTCAGAATCCATTTTCAACGATCCCAGCCTCCTCAAAATCAGCTAGCAAGATCTTGACCTTGGGCCTTCTAGACTTGAATGCTTCCTGTTACTGAGTACGAGTTTGGTTTCAGGAACCGTACTCGACGATGCCGGCCTCCGCAAGTTCAGCTAGCAAGATTTTAACCTTGGCCCTCCTTGACTTGAATGGTACCTCTTACTGCGTACGAGTTCGGTTTTAGAAACCATACTCGACGATACCGCCAAATCAGCTAGCAATATCTTAATCTTTGCCCTCCTACACTAGATTGGTACCTGTTACTGCGTACGGGTTCGGTTTCAGGAGTCATACTCGACGATCACAGCCTAGGCAAGACCAGCTAGCAAGAGCTTAACCTTGGCGCTCATAGACTTGAATGCTACCTGTAAATGCGTACGAGCTCGGTTTCAGAACCCATTTTTAACGATCCCAGTCTCCGCAAAATCAGCTAGCAAGATCTTGACCTTGTCCCTTCTAGACTTGAATGCTTCCTGTTACTGCGTACGAGTTCGGTTTCAGGAACCGTACTCGACGATCCCGGCCTCAGCAAGATCAGCTAGCAACCTTGGCGCTCATAGACTTGAATGCTACCTGTAAATGTGTACGATCTCGGTTTCAGAACCCATTTTTAACGATCCCAGTCTCCGCAAAATCAGCTATCAAAATCTTGACCTTGACCCTTACAGACTTGAATGATTCCTGTTTCTGCGTACGGGTTCGGTTTCAGGAACCATACTCGACGATACCAGCCTCCGCAAGACCAGCTAGCAAGAGCTTAACCTTGGCGCTCCTAGACTTGAATGCTACCTGTTAATGCGTACGAGCTCGGTTTCAGAATCCATTTTCAACGATCCCAGTCTCCGCAAAATCAGCTAGCAAGATCTTGACCTTGTCCCTTCTAGACTTGAATGCTTCCTGTTACTGCCCAGTCTCCCAATCTCCGCAAAATCAGCTAGCAACCTTGGCGGTCATAGACATGAATGCTACCTGTTAATGCGTACGAGCTCGGTTTCAGGACCCATTCTCAACGATCCCAGGCTCCGCAAGACCAGCTAGCAAGAATTTACCCTTGACCCTCCTAGACTTGAATGCTACCTGTTAATGCGTACGAGATCGGTTTCAGAACCCATTCTCAACGACCCCAGTCTCCGTAAAATCAGCTAGCAAGATCTTGACCTTGGCCATTCTGGACTTGAATGCTTCCTGTTTCTTGGCCCTCCTTGACTTGAATGGTACCTCTTACTGCGTACGAGTTCGGTTTCAGGAACCATACTCGACGATACCAGCCTCCTAGACTTGGATGCTACCTCTTACTGCGTACGAGTTCGGTTTCAGAAACCATACTCGACGATACCGCCAAATCAGCTAGCAATATCTTAATCTTTGCCCTCCTACTCCAGATTGGTACCTGTTACTGCGTACGGGTTCGGTTTCAGGAGTCATACTCGACGATCACAGCCTAGGCAAGACCAGCTAGCAAGAGCTTAACCTTGGCGCTCATAGACTTGAATGCTACCTGTTAATGCGTACGAGCTCGGTTTCAGAACCCATTTTTAACGATCCCAGTCTCCGCAAAATCAGCTAGCAAGATCTTGACCTTGTCCCTTCTAGACTTGAATGCTTCCTGTTACTGCGTACGAGTTCGGTTTCAGGAACCATACTCGACGATACCAGCCTTTGCAAGACCAGCTAGTAAAAACTTAACCTCGACCCTAATAGACTTAAGTGCTACCTGTTACTACGAAAAAGCTCATTATCAGGAACCTTTCTCAACGCTCCCAGCCTCCGCAAAAACAGCTAGCAAGATCTCAACCTTTTCCCATCTAGACTTGACTGATACCTGTTAATGCGTACGACCTCGGTTTCAGAATCCATTTTCAACGATCCCAGTCTCCGCAAAATCAGCTAGCAAGATCTTGACCTTTGTCCTTCTAGACTTGAATGCTTCCTGTTACTGCGTACGAGTTCAGACTCCGCAAGACCAGCTAGCAAGAATTTAACCTTGGCGCTCATAGACTTAAATGCTACCTGTTAATGCGTACGTGTTCGGTTCAAGGAATTATACTCGACGATACCAGCCTCCGCAAGACCAGCAAGTAAAAACTTAACCTTGACCCTCCTAGACTTAAGTGCTACCTGTTACTACGAAAGTGCTCATTTTCAGGAACCTTTCTCAACGATCCCAGCCTCCGCAAAAACAGCTAGCAAGAACTAAACCTTGACCCTCCTAGACTTGATTGGTACCTGTTAATGCGTACGATCTCGGTTTCAGAATCCATTTTCAACGATCCCAGTCTCCGCAAAATAAGCTAGCAAGATCTTGACCTTGACCCTTACAAACTTGAATGCTTCCTGTTTCTGCGTACGGGTTCGGTTTCAGGAATCATACTCGACGATCCCGGCCTCCGCAAGATCATCTAGCAAGATTTTAACCTTGGCCCTCCTTGACTTAAATACTACCTGTTAATGCGTACGTATTCGGTTCAAGGAATTATACTCGACGATACCAGCCTCCGCAAGAGCAGCTAGTAAAAACTAAACCTTGACCCTCCTAGACTTAAGTGCTTCCTGTTACTACGAAAGAGCTCATTTTCAGGAACCTTTCTCAACGATCCCAGCCTCAGCTAAAACAGCTAGCAAGATCTTAACCTTTTCCCATCTAGACTTTTTTGGTACCTGTTAATGCGTACGACCTCGGTTTCAGAATCCATTTTCAACGATCCCAGTCTCCGCAAAATCAGCTAGCAAGATCTTGACCTTGGCCCTTCCAGACTTGAATGATTCCTGTTACTGCGTACGAGTTTGGTTTCAGGAACCGTACTCGACGATCCCGGCCTCCGCAAGATCAGCTTGCAAGATTTTAGCCTTGGCCCTCCTTGACTTGAATGGTACCTCTTACTGCGTACGAGTTCGGTTTCAGGAACCATACTCGACGATACCAGCCTCCTAGACTTGAATGCTACCTCTTACTGCGTACGAGTTCGGTTTCAGGGACCATACTCGACGATACCGCCAAATCAGCTTGCAATATCTTAACCTTCGCCCTCCTACACTAGATTGGTACCTGTTACTGCGTACGGGTTCCGTTTCAGGAGTCATACTCGACGATACCAGCCTCCGAAGACCAGCTAGTAAAAACTAAACCTTGACCCTCCTAGACTTAAGTGCTACCTGTTACTACGAAAGAGCTAATTTTCAGGAACCTTTCTCAACGATCCCAGCCTCCGCTAAAACAGCTAGCAAGATCTTAACCTTTTCCCATCTAGACTTGATTGGTACCTATTAATGCGTACGACCTCGGTTTCAGAATCCATTTTCAACGATCCCAGTCTCCGCAAAATCAGCTAGGTAAGATCTTGACCTTGGCCCTTCTAGACTTTAATGCTTCCTGTTACTGCGTACGAGTTTGGTTTCAGGAACCGTACGATCCCGGCCTCCGCAAGATCAGCTTGCAAGATTTTAGCCTTGGCCCTCCTTGACTTAAATGGTACCTCTTACTGCGTACGAGTTCGGTTTCAGGAACCATACTCGACGATACCAGCCTCCTAGACTTGAATGCTACCTCTTACTGCGTACGAGTTCGGTTTCAGGAACCATACTCGACGATACCGCCAAATCAGCTAGCAATATCTTAACCTTCGCCCTCCTACACTAGATTGGTACCTGTTACTGCGTACGGGTTCCGTTTCAGGAGTCATACTCGACGGTCACAGCCTAGGCAAGACCAGCCAGCAAGAGCTTAACCTTGGCGCTCCTAGACTTGAATGCTAACTGTAAATGCGTACGAGCTCGGTTTCAGAACCCATTCTCAACGATCCCAGTCTCCGCAAAATCAGCTAGCAAGATCTTGACCTTGTCCCTTCTAGACTTGAATGATTCCTGTTTCTGCGTACGGGTTCGGTTTCAGGAACCATACTCGACGATACCAGCCTCCGCAAGACCAGCTAGCAAGAGCTTAACCTTGGCGCTCCTAGACTTGAATGCTACCTGTTAATGCGTACGAGCTCGGTTTCAGAACCCATTTTTAACGATCCCAGTCTCCGCAAAATCAGCTAGCAAGATCTTGACCTTGTCCCTTCTAGACTTGAATGCTTCCTGTTACTGCCCAGTCTCCCAATCTCCGCAAAATCAGCTAGCAACCTTGGCGGTCATAGACATGAATGCTACCTGTTAATGTACGAGCTCGGTTTCAGGACCCATTCTCAACGATCCCAGGCTCCGCAAGACCAGCTAGCAAGAATTTACCCTTGACCCTCCTAGACTTGAATGCTACCTGTTAATGCGTACGAGATCGGTTTCAGAACCCATTCTCAACGACCCCAGTCTCCGCAAAATCAGCTATCAAGATCTTGACCTTGGCCATTCTAGACTTGAATGCTTCCTGTTTCTTGGCCCTCCTTGACTTGAATGGTACCTCTTACTGCGTACGAGTTCGGTTTCAGGAGCCATACTCGACGAAACCAGCCTCCGCAAGACCAGCTAGCAAGAGCTTAACCTTGGCGCTCGTAGACCTAAATGCTACCTGTTAATGCGTACATGTTCGGTTCAAGGAATTATACTCGACGATACCAGCCTCCGCAAGACCAGCTGGTAAAACTTAACCCTGACCCTAATAGACTTAAGTGCTACCTGTTACTACGAAAGAGCTCATTTTCAGGAACCTTTCTCAACGATCCCAGCCTCCGCAAAAACAGCTAGCAAGATCTTAACCTTTTCCCATCTAGACTTTATTGGTACCTGTTAATGCGTACGATCTCGGTTTCAGAATCCATTTTTAACGATCCCATTCTCCGCAAAATCAGCTAGCAAGATCTTGACCTTGACCCTTACAGACTTGAATGCTTCCTGTTTCTGCGTACGGGTTCGGTTTCAGGAATCATACTCGACGATCCCGGCCTCCGCAAGATCAGCTAGCAAGATTTTAACCTTGGCCCTCCTTGACTTGAATGGTACCTTTTACTGCGTACGAGTTCGGTTTCAGGAACCATACTCGACGATACCAGCCTCCGCAAGATCAGCTAGCAAGAGCTTAACCTTGGCGCTCCTAGACTTAAATGCTACCTGTTAATGCGTACGTGTTCGGTTCAAGGAATTATACTCGACGATACCAGCCTCCGCAAGACGAGCTAGTAAAGACTTAACCTTGACCCTCCTAGACTTAAGTGCTACCTGTTACTACGAAAGAGCTCATTTTCAGGAACCTTTCTCAACGATCCCAGCCTCCGCAAAAACAGCTAGCAAGATCTTAACCTTTTCCCATCTAGACTTGATTGGTACCTGTTAATGCGTACGATCTCGGTTTCAGAATCCATTTTCAACGATCCCAGTCTCCGCAAAATCAACTAGCAAGATCTTGACCTTGGGCCTTCTAGACTTGAATGCTTCCTGTTACTGAGTACGAGTTTGGTTTCAGGAACCGTACTCGACGATCCCGGCCTCCGCAAGATCAGCTAGCAAGATTTTAACCTTGGCCCTCCTTGACTTGAATGGTACCTCTTACTGCGTACGAGTTCGGTTTCAGAAACCATACTCGACGATACCAGCCTCCGCAAGATCAGCTAGCAAGAGCTGGCGCTCCTAGACTTAAATGCTACCTGTTAATGCGTACGTGTTCGGTTCAAGGAATTATACTCGACGATACCAGCCTCCGCAAGACGAGCTAGTAAAGACTTAACCTTGACCCTCCTAGACTTAAGTGCTACCTGTTACTACGAAAGAGCTCATTTTCAGGAACCTTTCTCAACGATTCCAGCCTCCGCAAAAACAGCTAGCAAGAACTTAACCTTGACCCTCCTAGACTTGATTGGTACCTCTTAATGCGTACGATCTCGGTTTCAGAATCCATTTTCAACGATCCCAGTCTCCGCAAAATCAGCTAGCAAGATCTTGACCTTGGCCCTTCTAGACTTGAATGCTTCCTGTTACTGCGTACGAGTTTGGTTTCAGGAACCGTACTCGACGATCCCGGCCTCCGCAAGATCAGCTTGCAAGATTTTAACCTTGGCCCTCCTTGACTTGAATGGTACCTCTTACTGCGTACGAGTTCGGTTTCAGGAACCATACTCGACGATACCAGCCTCCTAGACTTGAATGCTACCTCTTACTGCGTACGAGTTCGGTTTCAGGAACCATACTCGACGATACCGCCAAATCAGCTAGCAATATCTTAACCGTCGCCCTCCTACACTAGATTGGTACCTGTTACTGCGTACGGGTTCCGTTTCAGGAGTCATACTCGACGGTCACAGCCTAGGCAAGACCAGCCAGCAAGAGCTTAACCTTGGCGCTCCTAGACTTGAATGCTAACTGTAAATGCGTACGAGCTCGGTTTCAGAACCCATTCTCAACGATCCCAGTCTCCGCAAAATCAGCTAGCAAGATCTTGTCCTTGACCCTTACAAACTTGAATGATTCCTGTTTCTGCGTACGGCTTCGGTTTCAGGAACCATACTCTACTATACCAGCCTCCGCAAGACCAGCTAGCAAGAGCTTAACCTTGGCGCTCCTAGACTTAAATACTACCTGTTAATGCGTACGTATTCGGTTCAAGGAATTATACTCGACGATACCAGCCTCCGCAAGAGCAGCTAGTAAAAACTAAACCTTGACCCTCCTAGACTTAAGTGCTACCTGTTACTACGAAAGAGCTCATTTTCAGGAACCTTTCTCAACGATCCCAGCCTCCGCAAAAATAGCTAGCAAGATCTAAACCTTTTCCCATCTAGATTTTTTTGGTACCTGTTAATGCGTACGATCTCGGTTTCAGAATCGATTTTCAACGATCCCAGTCTCCGCAAAATCAGCTAGCAAGATCTTGACCTTGGCCCTTCTAGACTTGAATGCTTCCTGTTACTGCGTACGAGTTTGGTTTCAGGAACCGTACTCGACGATCCCGGCCTCCGCAAGATCAGCTTGCAAGATTTTAACCTTGGCCCTCCTTGACTTGAATGGTACCTCTTACTGCGTACGAGTTC
The DNA here is from genome assembly GCA_035046345.1 of Drosophila birchii. NCBI lineage: Eukaryota > Metazoa > Arthropoda > Insecta > Diptera > Drosophilidae > Drosophila > Drosophila birchii. The sequence goes on along the minus strand of JAWNOA010000074.1, from coordinate 9,378 downwards.
GGTTTCAGGAACCATACTCGACGATACCAGCCTCCTAGACTTGAATGCTACCTCTTACTGCGTACGAGTTCGGTTGCAGGAACCATACTCGACGATACCGCCAAATCAGCTAGCAATATCTTAACCGTCGCCCTCCTACACTAGATTGGTACCTGTTACTGCGTACGGGTTCCGTTTCAGGAGTCATACTCGACGATCACTGCCTAGGCAAGACCAGCCAGCAAGAGCTTAACCTTGGCGCTCATAGACTTGAATGCTACCTGTAAATGCGTACGAGCTCGGTTTCAGAACCCATTTTTAACGATCCCAGTCTCCGCCAAATCAGCTAGCAATATCTTAATCTTTGCCCTCCTACACCAGATTGGTACCTGTTACTGCGTACGGGTTCGGTTTCAGGAGTTATACTCGACGATCACAGCCTAGGCAAGACCAGCTAGCAAGAGTTTAACCTTGGCGCTCATAGACTTGAATGCTACCTGTAAATGCGTACGAGCTCGGTTTCAGAACCCATTTTTAACGATCCCAGTCTCCGCAAAATCAGCTAGCAAGATCTTGACCTTGTCCCTTCTAGACTTGAATGCTACCTCTTACTGCGTACGAGTTCGGTTTCAGGAACCATACTCGACGATACCGCCAAATCAGCTAGCAATATCTTAACCGTCGCCCTCCTACACTAGATTGGTACCTGTTACTGCGTACGGGTTCCGTTTCAGGAGTCATACTCGACGGTCACAGCCTAGGCAAGACCAGCTAGCAAGAGCTTAACCTTGGCGCTCCTAGACTTAAATACTACCTGTTAATGCGTACGTATTCGGTTCAAGGAATTATACTCGACGATACCAGCCTCCGCAAGACGAGCTCGTAAAGACTTAACCTTGACCCTCCTAGACTTAAGTGCTACCTGTTACTACGAAAGAGCTCATTTTCAGGAACCTTTCTCAACGATCCCAGCCTCCGCAAAAACAGCTAGCAAGAACTTAACCTTGACCCTCCTAGACTTGATTGGTACCTCTTAATGCGTACGATCTCGGTTTCAGAATCCATTTTCAACGATCCCAGTCTCCGCAAAATCAGCTAGCAAGATCTTGACCTTGGCCCTTCTAGACTTGAATGCTTCCTGTTACTGCGTACGAGTTTGGTTTCAGGAACCGTACTCGACGATCCCGGCCTCCGCAAGATCAGCTTGCAAGATTTTAACCTTGGCCCTCCTTGACTTGAATGGTACCTCTTACTGCGTACGAGTTCGGTTTCAGGAACCATACTCGACGATACCAGCCTCCTAGACTTGAATGCTACCTCTTACTGCGTACGAGTTCGGTTTCAGGAACCATACTCGACGATACCGCCAAATCAGCTAGCAATATCTTAACCTTCGCCCTCCTACACTAGATTGGTACCTGTTACTGCGTATGGGTTCCGTTTCAGGAGTCATACTCGACGGTCACAGCCTAGGCAAGACCAGCCAGCAAGAGCTTAACCTTGGCGCTCATAGACTTGAATGCTACCTGTAAATGCGTACGAGCTCGGTTTCAGAACCCATTTTTAACGATCCCAGTCTCCGCCAAATCAGCTAGCAATATCTTAATCTTTGCCCTCCTACACCAGATTGGTACCTGTTACTGCGTACGGGTTCGGTTTCAGGAGTCATACTCGACGATCACAGCCTAGGCAAGACCAGCTAGCAAGAGTTTAACCTTGGCGCTCATAGACTTGAATGCTACCTGTAAATGCGTACGAGCTCGGTTTCAGAACCCATTTTTAACGATCCCAGTCTCCGCAAAATCAGCTAGCAAGATCTTGACCTTGTCCCTTCTAGACTTGAATGCTTCCTGTTACTGCCCAGTCTCCCAATCTCCGCAAAATCAGCTAGCAACCTTGGCGGTCATAGACATGAATGCTACCTGTTAATGCGTACGAGCTTGGTTTCAGGACCCATTCTCAACGATCCCAGGCTCCGCAAGACCAGCTAGCAAGAATTTACCCTTGACCCTCCTAGACTTGAATGCTACCTGTTAATGCGTACGAGATCGGTTTCAGAACCCATTCTCAACGACCCCAGTCTCCGTAAAATCAGCTAGCAAGATCTTGACCTTGGCCATTCTAGACTTGAATGCTTCCTGTTTCTTGACCCTCCTTGACTTGAATGGTACCTCTTACTGCGTACGAGTTCGGTTTCAGGAACCATACTCGACGAAACAAGCCTCCGCAAGACCAGCTAGCAAGAGCTTAACCTTAGCGCTCCTAGACATAAATGCTTCCTGTTAATGCGTATATGTTCGGTTCAAGGAATTATACTCGACGATACCAGACTCCGCAAGACCAGCTAGTAAAAACTAAACCTTGACCGTCCTAGACTTAAGTGCTACCTGTTACTACGAAAAAGCTCATTTTCAGGAACCTTTCTCAACGATCCCAGCCTCCGCAAAAACAGCTAGCAAGATCTTAACCTTTTCCCATCTAGACTTTATTGGTACCTGTTAATGCGTACGATCTCGGTTTCAGAATCCATTTTTAACGATCCCATTCTCCGCAAAATCAGCTAGCAAGATCTTGACCTTGACCCTTACAGACTTAAATGCTTCCTGTTTCTGCGTACGGGTTCGGTTTCAGGAATCATACTCGACGATCCCGGCCTCCGCAAGATCAGCTAGCAAGATTTTAACCTTGGCCCTCCTTGACTTGAATGGTACCTTTTACTGCGTACGAGTTCGGTTTCAGGAACCATACTCGACGATACCAGCCTCCGCAAGATCAGCTAGCAAGAGCTGGCGCTCCTAGACTTAAATGCTACCTGTTAATGCGTACGTGTTCGGTTCAAGGAATTATACTCGACGATACCAGCCTCCGCAAGACGAGCTAGTAAAGACTTAACCTTGACCCTCCTAGACTTAAGTGCTACCTGTTACTACGAAAGAGCTCATTTTCAGGAACCTTTCTCAACGATCCCAGCCTCCGCAAAAACAGCTAGCAAGAACTTAACCTTGACCCTCCTAGACTTGATTGGTACCTCTTAATGCGTACGATCTCGGTTTCAGAATCCATTTTCAACGATCCCAGTCTCCGCAAAATCAGCTAGCAAGATCTTTACCTTGACCCTTACAAACTTGAATGCTTCCTATTTCTGCGTACGGGTTCGGTTTCAGGAATCATACTCGACGATCCCGGCCTCCGCAAGATCATCTAGCAAGATTTTAACCTTGGCCCTCCTTGAATTGAATGGTACCTCTTACTGCGTACGAGTTCGGTTTCAGGAACCATACTCGACGATACCAGCCTCCGCAAGACCAGCTCGCAAGAGCTTAACCTTGGCGCTCCTAGACTTAAATACTACCTGTTAATGCGTACGTATTCGGTTCAAGGAATTATACTCGACGATACCAGCCTCCGCAAGAGCAGCTAGTAAAAACTAAACCTTGACCCTCCTAGACTTAAGTGCTACCTGTTACTACGAAAGAGCTCATTTTCAGGAACCTTTCTCAACGATCCCAGCCTCCGCAAAAATAGCTAGCAAGATCTAAACCTTTTCCCATCTAGATTTTTTTGGTACCTGTTAATGCGTACGACCTCGGTTTCAGAATCCATTTTCAACGATCCCAGTCTCCGCAAAATCAGCTAGCAAGATCTTGACCTTGGCCCTTCTAGACTTGAATGCTTCCTGTTACTGCGTACGAGTTTGGTTTCAGGAACCGTACTCGACGATCCCGGCCTCCGCAAGATCAGCTTGCAAGATTTTAACCTTGGCCCTCCTTGACTTGAATGGTACCTCTTACTGCGTACGAGTTCGGTTTCAGGAACCATACTCGACGATACCAGCCTCCTAGACTTGAATGCTACCTCTTACTGCGTACGAGTTCGGTTTCAGGAACCATACTCGACGATACCGCCAAATCAGCTAGCAATATCTTAACCGTCGCCCTCCTACACTAGATTGGTACCTGTTACTGCGTACGGGTTCCGTTTCAGGAGTCATACTCGACGATCACTGCCTAGGCAAGACCAGCCAGCAAGAGCTTAACCTTGGCGCTCCTAGACTTGAATTCTAACTGTAAATGCGTACGAGCTCGGTTTCAGAACCCATTCTCAACGATCCCAGTCTCCGCAAAATCAGCTAGCAAGATCTTGACCTAAGCCCTTCTAGACTTGAATGCTTCCTGTTACTGCGTACGGGTTCGGTTTCAGGAACCATACTCGACGATACCAGCCTCCGCAAGACCAGCTAGCAAGAGCTTAACCTTGGCGCTCCTAGACTTGAATGCTACCTGTTAATGCGTACGAGCTCGGTTTCAGAACCCATTTTTAACGATCCCAGTCTCCGCAAAATCAGCTAGCAAGATCTTGACCTTGTCCCTTCTAGACTTGAATGCTTCCTGTTACTGCCCAGTCTCCCAATCTCCGCAAAATCAGCTAGCAACCTTGGCGGTCATAGACATGAATGCTACCTGTTAATGCGTACGAGCTCGGTTTCAGGACCCATTCTCAACGATCCCAGGCTCCGCAAGACCAGCTAGCAAGAATTTACCCTTGACCCTCCTAGACTTGAATGCTACCTGTTAATGCGTACGAGATCGGTTTCAGAACCCATTCTCAACGACCCCAGTCTCCGCAAAATCAGCTATCAAGATCTTGACCTTGGCCATTCTAGACTTGAATGCTTCCTGTTTCTTGGCCCTCCTTGACTTGAATGGTACCTCTTACTGCGTACGAGTTCGGTTTCAGGAACCATACTCGACGAAACCAGCCTCCGCAAGACCAGCTAGCAAGAGCTTAACCTTGGCGCTCCTAGACCTAAATGCTACCTGTTAATGCGTACATGTTCGGTTCAAGGAATTATACTCGACGATACCAGCCTCCGCAAGACCAGCTAGTAAAACTTAACCTTGACCCTAATAGACTTAAGTGCTACCTGCTACTACGAAAAAGCTCATTTTCAGGAACCTTTCTCAACGATCCCAGCCTCCACAAAAACAGCTAGCAAGATCTTAACCTTTTCCCATCTAGACTTGATTGGTACCTGTTAATGCGTACGATCTCGGTTACAGAATCCATTTTCAATGATCCCAGTCTCCGCAAAATCAGATAGCAAGATCTTGACCTTGACCCTTACAGACTTGAATGCTTCCTGTTTCTGCTTACGGGTTCGGTTTCAGGAATCATACTCGACGATCCCGGACTACGCAAGATCAGCTAGCAAGATTTTAACCTTGGCCCTCCTTGCCTTGAATGGTACCTTTTACTGCGTACGAGTTCGGTTTCAGGAACCATACTCGACGATACCAGCCTCCGCAAGATCAGCTAGCAAGAGCTTAACCTTGGCGCTCCTAGACTTAAATGCTACCTGTTAATGCGTACGTGTTCGGTTCAAGGAATTATACTCGACGATACCAGCCTCCGCAAGACGAGCTAGTAAAGACTTAACCTTGACCCTCCTAGACTTAAGTGCTACCTGTTACTACGAAAGAGCTCATTTTCAGGAACCTTTCTCAACGATCCCAGCCTCCGCAAAAACAGCTAGCAAGAACTTAACCTTGACCCTCCTAGACTTGATTGGTACCTCTTAATGCGTACGATCTCGGTTTCAGAATCCATTTTCAACGATCCCAGTCTCCGCAAAAGCAGCTAGCAAGATCTTGACCTTCGGCCTTCTAGACTTGAATGCTTCCTGTTACTGAGTACGAGTTTGGTTTCAGGAACCGTACTCGACGATCCCGGCCTCCGCAAGATCAGCTAGCAAGATTTTAACCTTGGCCCTCCTTGACTTGAATGGTACCTTTTACTGCGTACGAGTTCGGTTTCAGGAACCATACTCGACGATACCAGCCTCCGCAAGACCAGCTCGCAAGAGCTTAACCTTGGCGCTCCTAGACTTAAATGCTACCTGTTAATGCGTACATGTTCGGTTCAATGAATTATAATCGACGATACCAGCCTCCGCAAGACCAGCTAGTAAAAACTTAACCTTGACCCTAATAGACTTAAGTGCTACCTGCTACTACGAAAAAGCTCATTATCAAGAACCTTTGTCAACGATCCCAGCCTCCGCAAAATCAGCTAGCAAGATCTTGACCTTGGGCCTTCTAGACTTGAATGCTTCCTGTTACTGAGTACGAGTTTGGTTTCAGGAACCGTACTCGACGATGCCGGCCTCCGCAAGTTCAGCTAGCAAGATTTTAACCTTGGCCCTCCTTGACTTGAATGGTACCTCTTACTGCGTACGAGTTCGGTTTTAGAAACCATACTCGACGATACCGCCAAATCAGCTAGCAATATCTTAATCTTTGCCCTCCTACACTAGATTGGTACCTGTTACTGCGTACGGGTTCGGTTTCAGGAGTCATACTCGACGATCACAGCCTAGGCAAGACCAGCTAGCAAGAGCTTAACCTTGGCGCTCATAGACTTGAATGCTACCTGTAAATGCGTACGAGCTCGGTTTCAGAACCCATTTTTAACGATCCCAGTCTCCGCAAAATCAGCTAGCAAGATCTTGACCTTGTCCCTTCTAGACTTGAATGCTTCCTGTTACTGCGTACGAGTTCGGTTTCAGGAACCGTACTCGACGATCCCGGCCTCCGCAAGATCAGCTAGCAACCTTGGCGCTCATAGACTTCAATGCTACCTGTAAATGTGTACGATCTCGGTTTCAGAACCCATTTTTAACGATCCCAGTCTCCGCAAAATCAGCTATCAAAATCTTGACCTTGACCCTTACAGACATGAATGCTTCCTGTTACTGCCCAGTCTCCCAATCTCCGCAAAATCAGCTAGCAACCTTGGCGGTCATAGACAGGAATGCTACCTGTTAATGCGTACGAGCTCGGTTTCAGGACCCATTCTCAACGATCCCAGGCTCCGCAAGACCAGCTAGCAAGAATTTACCCTTGACCCTCCTAGACTTGAATGCTACCTGTTAATGCGTACGAGATCGGTTTCAGAACCCATTCTCAACGACCCCAGTCTCCGTAAAATCAGCTAGCAAGATCTTGAGCTTGGCCATTCTAGACTTGAATGCTTCCTGTTTCTTGGCCCTCCTTGACTTGAATGGTACCTTTTACTGCGTACGAGTTCGGTTTCAGGAACCATACTCGACGATACCAGCCTTCGCAAGACCAGCTAGTAAAAACTTAACCTCGACCCTAATAGACTGAAGTGCTACCTGCTACTACGAAAAAGCTCATTATCAGGAACCTTTCTCAACGATCCCAGCCTCCGCAAAAACAGCTAGCAAGATCTCAACCTTTTCCCATCTAGACTTGACTGGTACCTGTTAATGCGTACGACCTCGGTTTCAGAATCCATTTTCAACGATCCCAGTCTCCGCAAAATCAGCTAGCAAGATCTTGACCTTTGTCCTTCTAGACTTGAATGCTTCTTGTTACTGCGTACGAGTTCAGCCTCCGCAAGACCAGCTAGCAAGAATTTAACCTTGGCGCTCATAGACTTAAATGCTACCTGTTAATGCGTACGTGTTCGGTTCAAGGAATTATACTCGACGATACCAGCCTCCGCAAGACCAGCAAGTAAAAACTTAACCTTGACCCTCCTAGACTTAAGTGCTACCTGTTACTACGAAAGTGCTCATTTTCAGGAACCTTTCTCAACGATCCCAGCCTCCGCAAAAACAGCTAGCAAGAACTAAACCGTGACCCTCCTAGACTTGATTGGTACCTGTTAATGCGTACGACTTCGGTTTCAGAATCCATTTTCAACGATCCCAGTCTCCGCAAAATAAGCTAGCAAGATCTTGACCTTGACCCTTACAAACTTGAATGCTTCCTGTTTCTGCGTACGGGTTCGGTTTCAGGAATCATACTCGACGATCCCGGCCTCCGCAAGATCATCTAGCAAGATTTTAACCTTGGCCCTCCTTGACTTAAATACTACCTGTTAATGCGTACGTATTCGGTTCAAGGAATTATACTCGACGATACCAGCCTCCGCAAGAGCAGCTAGTAAAAACTAAACCTTGACCCTCCTAGACTTAAGTGCTACCTGTTACTACGAAAGAGCTCATTTTCAGGAACCTTTCTCAACGATCCCAGCCTCCGCTAAAACAGCTAGCAAGATCTTAACCTTTTCCCATCTAGACTTTATTGGTACCTGTTAATGCGTACGACCTCGGTTTCAGAATCCATTTTCAACGATCCCAGTCTCCGCAAAATCAGCTAGCAAGATCTTGACCTTGGGCCTTCTAGACTTGAATGCTTCCTGTTACTGCGTACGAGTTTGGTTTCAGGAACCGTACTCGACGATTCCGGCCTCCGCAAGATCAGCTTGCAAGATTTTAGCCTTGGCCCTCCTTGACTTGAATGGTACCTCTTACTGCGTACGAATTCGGTTTCAGGAACCATACTCGACGATACCAGCCTCCTAGACTTGAATGCTACCTCTTACTGCGTACGAGTTCGGTTTCAGGGACCATACTCGACGATACCGCCAAATCAGCTTGCAATATCTTAACCTTCGCCCTCCTACACTAGATTGGTACTTGTTACTGCGTACGGGTTCCGTTTCAGGAGTCATACTCGACGATACCAGCCTCCGAAGACCAGCTAGTAAAAACTAAACCTTGACCCTCCTAGACTTAAGTGCTACCTGTTACTACGAAAGAGCTCATTTTCAGGAACCTTTCTCAACGATCCCAGCCTCCGCTAAAACAGCTAGCAAGATCTTAACCTTTTCCCATCTAGACTTTATTGGTACCTGTTAATGCATACGACCTCGGTTTCAGAATCCATTTTCAACGATCCCAGTCTCCGCAAAATCAGCTAGCAAGATCTTGACCTTGGCCCTTCTAGACTTGAATGCTTCCTGTTACTGCGTACGAGTTTGGTTTCAGGAACCGTACTTTACGATCCCGGCCTCCGCAAGATCAGCTTGCAAGATTTTAGCCTTGGCCCTCCTTGACTTGAATGGTACCTCTTACTGCGTACGAGTTCGGTTTCAGGAACCATACTCGACGATACCAGCCTCCTAGACTTGAATGCTACCTCTTACTGCGTACGAGTTCGGTTTCAGGGACCATACTCGACGATACCGCCAAATCAGCTTGCAATATCCTAACCTTCGCCCTCCTACACTATATTGGTACTTGTTACTGCGTACGGGTTCCGTTTCAGGAGTCATACTCGACGATACCAGCCTCCGAAGACCAGCTAGTAAAAACTAAACCTTGACCCTCCTAGACTTAAGTGCTACCTGTTACTACGAAAGAGCTCATTTTCAGGAACCTTTCTCAACGATCCCAGCCTCCGCTAAAACAGCTAGCAAGATCTTAACCTTTTCCCATCTAGACTTTATTGGTACCTGTTAATGCGTACGACCTCGGTTTCAGAATCCATTTTCAACGATCCCAGTCTCCGCAAAATCAGCTAGCAAGAT
>JAWNOA010000073.1:7500-29923 GCA_035046345.1 Drosophila birchii | reverse complement strand
CAGATCTTCAAGCAGTTGGCCAGTAGTATTGGCAAAACTCTGGAGGAGCAGATCTGGTTGAAAGGCAACGACAGGCGGAATAGCAGTGGCGGAAAGCAGTGCAGCTTAAAGGGTGCAAATTTAAAAACCTAAAAAAAGCCAATTGGAAGTGGCTGGGAATTAAATGTATGAAAACTGAAAAGTTAATTAATTAAAACGCAAAAAATTCTTAAAATATTGTATAAGCATATTTTTACTTTTAAGCTAATATTAATCGCAGAAAATTCTCAAAATGCAGCTCGAAGAAACTATGTTAATAAGATGTGACGATTTGCGCGCTAAGCTGAGGGAACTACATTTAGTTTCAACCATTAGGAAGCGAGAATTACAGGCTTACATAGGCTTCTTTCTCATTTTGGGATTCAGGATAATGATGACAAGAGCGATTCGATTGTTTACACGTAAAGACATAGAAGGCAGTGTATCAATTTGTACAGGAACAGGTAGCCCAGATGTAGACCAATGGATTCAGGAGTTAGAGGAATACTCACTGACAGTTGAGTGGACCAGCTTCAATTATTCATTTATTCAAAACAATTGCTTAGTGAAGCTGCAAAGTCATTCATTCGTAGTCAGGTTAACGTTCGTAATTGGGCCTCTCTAAAGGCAGCATTGCGCAGGGAATTCGCTATTAAAATATCGTCCGCTGAAGGGCATTGCAGGCTAGGTCAACGGTTGCAAAAGGAAGCAGAAACTCTTCATAAATATTTGTATGCGTTGATGGAAATTGCAAAACCAGTCAATCTAGACGACGAAAGCTTAATCGAATACTTCGTGAAGGGAGTGCCGGTTGCAAAGGCGAATAAGATAATGCTGTATCAGGCAAAAACCATTAAGGACCTAAAGGAACAGATCAAAGTATACAAGAAAGTTCGTGGCACATACAAGAACGACCAGCGAGCACTACAGAAGTCTGAGTTTGTGCGCAAATGTTTTAAGTGCGGGGATCCATCCCACTTAAAAAAGGATTGCAAGAAAAAAGACAATTCTTATCGTTGTAGAAAGCCAGGTCATCGTGGTGCATAGTGCAATGTCGAGGAGAAACAGGAGAGTTACGCTAATGCAGTCACTTCGAGTGCGCATCCTCAAAATCGAAAAGCGAGTTTTCACCTTCTAATCTTGAACTAAAAGTTGTAAAGCATTCCGCAGTTCATTTCAAAGGACTTGTCGACACCGGTGCAGATCTATGCTTGATGCGTAGAAATATATTTCTAAAACTGGTCAGCTTCTTAATGGAAAGGGGAAGTGCTTGACAGGAATAGGCGAGAGTCAGGTGTTGACATTTGGAAGCATAATCTTGCCAGTTGAAATAGACAACATACAGATGAAGGTAGAATTCCACGTACTGGACAGGACTATTTAGGACATATTGAATATAAAATATACCAAAGAAGGCACTGAGTTTTTGCGACGGAAAGAATCCAGAAGTATTGATTACTTGCACATTATAACTTGCACACAGTACTCTAAAGGGTTCATGCAGTTAATAGGAGGTTCTACAATGTCGCAAAACTATGGGAATATACGATCTAGTATTTCTACTCGGAACGTGGAAATTGAACTGGCCTAACAAGTCAGTACTTTCCACATCGCCGTGAATAAGGTTATAAATAAGGTAATACCAAGCATACTTCTCAATTAGCCAAGGATGGTAAGTTAATTAATAGAAATATTTAAATTAAAAGCGCGCGCGAACCAAGGAAGGGGCACACTAATGGACAGGGGCACACTAAGCCGGAATAATAGGAAGAGACCGAACGCGGCGGGCAGGCGCTATATAAAACGGACCGCCAGCCGTAGTAAATCACTTAGCAGCCGACAGCGATCGGAAGCGGTAAGTCTCTAGCAGCACACTTCCAGTAGTCAGCAGCCAAAGGCATTTTTCGGCAAACCGAATCTTCTACATAGACACTTTCGAGTCCGCCAGTTGACTTTCGAGTCTGCCCGACGACTTTCGAGTCCACGCACCGAAGACTTGCGAGTCCGCTTCTCTTGCGAGTCCACCTTTTTCCGAAGACTTCCGGGTCCAAGCACCGAGGTGCATCGAGACGCGAGAGGCCCAGACGCGGGAAGCCATAGACGCGAAAAGCCCGGACGGCTGAAACCGGGCACCTGTGGAGTCCCAGAGCTGAGTACACAAACTCTTTCAGAAATCCGTCAATAAAGCTATATCTAAGTTAACCGAATTCTCTCTACTGTTCCACTGGAAAGCGGGCGAACTTCTCTTACAGCTACCACTCGGACTGACTCATACTGAGCGGATCCTGGCCGTCCATGAGTTATCTGGGAACCTGCGGCAGACCGTAGCAGTTGGCGTCCGAACAGATAAGAGTGGTAGTAAGAGAAGAACCGAAACCAGGAGAGCATGTCCAGCGGGGTGTATATGACAACATAACCCTAGTTGGCTGGATATACGAAGAATACGAGTGGACCGAGGACAAATATGGAGCGGATAAACGTAGAGTTCCTGGACCAAATACGAAGTTGGGGATTACGGTATCAGGGAACATCATGCTCCGGTGATTTCTGGCCCGAGTACGTTGTAGTCTAGGAGTACGAGGCACGAAAGAAGAGATATCGGCCTGCGGGAGTTCAACTGTCCAAGCCGTCACAACCCTCAGTGTCCACTGCAGTACCATGTGTCCCAAAAAACTAACCTCTTCCCTACTACTTTCCTATCAAAATACTAGGGGCTTACGCAGTAAGCTCTCTAGATTATATTCAGATAGCCTTTCTTTCGCATCCCTGGTGATTGTGTTTACAGAAACCTGGTTGAAGCCGGAGATCCTCTGCTCCGAAATTCTTCCATGTAAGTACACTATTTACAGATTAGACCGTCTTCTCCAGAGTGGTGGCGTAGTTTTAATTGCCGTTGACTCCAGCCTCATCTCGGAACGGGTGGTATCTAATGACTTTTTGGACATCGAATTTATCTGCGTTAAACTATCATTCACAGGTAGTTGCATTTATGTAACTTGCGCTTACATCCCTCCATCTTCAGAAGAGCCAATTTATTGGAAACACCTTTCGGCAATTCGGGCAGTTTCCAATAGGCTTTCTGATAGGGACCAATTAAAGGCTTTGGGTGACTTCAACATAGCTGGAGCTCACTGGTCTTCTGATGGTGTGTCTAACGTCCTTCGCACTGCGGCATAGCATGACCTCATAAATGGCATGCTTGATTTATCATTATCTCAAGTTAACCATATCTTTAATTCTTTAAACCGTTTACTGGATCTATGCGTTGTCTTCGATCCTGCAGCTGTAAACCTAATTAGAGTTCCTCCAATGACGCAACCTGAAGATCCTTATCATCCAACTTTCGATGTGACTATCGACACTGGGACAGTCTTAGCTACTACACCTGATAGCAGTTTAAACAGAGTCCGCTGTTTCCGAAAGGCTGACTATCAGAGGCTAAACACTTTAATAGCAGAATTTGATTGGTCGAATCTTTACACGAGCTCTGACATGGCATCCGCCGTTGACATTTTTTACAATGCCATGAACTCATTTTTCTCTTTATGTGTTTCTATAAGCTACCCGCCGGTCTCTAATAAACCACTTTGGTTTAACAAGGAGCTGACGCGTCTAAAAACGTAAAATCTAGGCTTTATAATAAATATAAACTCACTGGTTCAAAAACGGCTTTCTCATCTTATCTTAGTGCTGGATCTAACTTTATCGTGCTTAACGCTCAGTGTTATAAAAATTATTTGACTCGTTGTAAGGTCCAGTTCACGCAGGACCCTAAACAGTTTTATAACTTTCTTAACTCTAAACGTAAACCCACGTTATACCCTCCCTCGCTGTCATTTAAGAATACTACAGTAAATTCTGATCAAGCAATTGCTAATCTCTTTGCTGAGTTTTTTAAAACGACATATTCGCCCTCAACATCTTCATATCATACATTTTCTATAGCTATGCCCAGTTCGTCTGTAATCTTCAGTCCTATTTTAAACGAAAGCTCACTTATTCTTGATCTTCAACGTGTTAAGCCAGTTTATTCGCCAGGTCCCGATGGTATACCTGGCTCTGTGCTTAGGTATTGCTCCGAGGCGCTGTGTAACCTCCTTCTTAAATTGTTTACCGTATCTTTAGAATCCTCAGAATTTCCCCTTATTTGGAGGGAATCATTTGTTATTCCTCTCCACAAAAAAGGTAGCAAATCGGATGCCAGTAACTATAGAGGTATCTCTAAGTTATCGGCTATCCCCAAACTTTTCGAGAATGTAATCACTCCTCACTTGCAACATCTATGCAGATCCTTCATTTCTCCATGCCAGCATGGTTTTATGAGGCGAAGATCAACCACGACCAATCTTCTGGAACTTACCTCTTTCGTTATTAGGGGCTTACAACAAAACTTTTAAACCGATGTTATTTACTCGGACTTTAGTAAAGCTTTCGACTCGGTTAATCATTTTCTTCTGGTTAGGAAACTCGATTCAATGGGGTTTCCTAGTGATCTTCTTAAATGGATTTCGAGTTATCTAAGTGATAGGACCCAAAAGTTCTGTTCAGAAACGTTCAATCCAATAGCCTCAGGGTCACATCTGGCGTCCCACAGGGTAGTCACCTTGGACCACTTCTATTCACATTGTTTATCAATGATTTGCCGCATGTTCTAACCAATTCCAGAGTACTTATGTACGCTGATGACGTTAAACTTTGCTTGCAGTATAGGGACAGTTCTTGCCAATCAGACCTACAATCGGATCTTGATAACTTCCAAGCATGGGGTCATGCTAACGATTTACATCTCAACTTCCCTGCTTGCAACCTATATGCTTAACGACTGCTCTTTGGAAAGAATTACTATTGTTGATGATCTGGGTGTCCGCCTGGATCCTAAACTTTCGTTCTCTGAACATATTTCTTGTATGGTTAACAAAGCCAGAGGCATGCTGGGATTCATTAAAAGGTGGGCGAAGGAATTCGATTCTCCTTATGTAACGAAGACTCTCTTTACTTCGTTGGTTCGCCCTATATTGGAGTATGGTTCGTGCGTCTGGAGTCCTCAATTTGGAGTCCATAATAGCCGCATTGAATCTGTCCAAAAGAACTTTTTGCTTTTTGCCCTTCGTGGCCTACCCTGGGATGCAAACCTTAGATTACCGTCTTACGCTAGTAGACTTCTCCTACTTAATCTACCTTATTTAGCTAACCGTAGGACAATGCTTGGCGTCGTCTTTTTACATAAACTTATTCACGGTGATGTGGAGAGCCCCTTCCTTCTAGGCCAGCTCAATTTCCATGTTCCCCGTCTTTCATCTAAAACTTTTATACCACTAGTAGTTAACCACTGTAGGCGTAAGTTTGAAGTACATGAGCCTTTTAGGGTTTTATGTACTGATTACAATCGTCTTTTTAATAGCATTGAAGGCATTGAAAGCCTTCAAAAACTAAAAACTGTATTGCTTGTAGTACTATCCCGTAGTGTATCCTAATTTTTCTTCGTTCTATTCTTTTTTCTTCTCTCGCGTCTATCTAGTACGCGTTTCGTGGCGTACGTCACACGGCTGCGCTCCTCGGTCGGTTGGGCGGGAGGTGGGCGTGGGACCCCGCGCGAAAAAAAAAAATAAATAAAATAAAATGGGAGCACTGTGCGGGCCCTTGGACGGCTCGATGCGTCTATCCCTAAGAGGTTCGTCTATTTGCCTATCGATGACGGACTTCATGGCCGGATTCCGTGGAAAATATCTCTGTTTTATCGGGCGGTCGTTGCGCATGATGATCCGGTGCTTCGCGATGTGGGATACTCCGGACAGAGTTTCGAATTTCCCCAATTCCTGCTCCAGGAATTCCTCCACCCAGGGCTCTGAGTACTCCGAGACTTCATGTTCTCCTTCCGATTACTGGGAGAGCATCGTAGGGTTCTCGCACGGGCAATACGGGGCGATGTGTTGAAGCTCCACTCCAGTTCCCTTGAGGAGCTCCCGAAATGCTTTGCTGGTAAATTGTGTGCAGTTATCGCACCCTCTTCCGAAGGGCTCCGAAGCGTTGTAGGATTCTCACCCGAAAGGCTCGTATGGTGTTCCCCTCCTTCGAGCGGGGCAGTGGTCCCCCGAAGTCGGCACATAGGATTCCGAAGGGTTCATCTACCTGTCTGGTCAGCATTTTCCCCGCCTGTTGTCGTTGCTCGGTCTTATACTTCTGGCAGGGTACACACTGCCGGACATATCTCTTGACGTCCCAAAACCTGCCGGGCCAGTAATATTTTTGTGAGATCCGCAGGATGGGTTTCCTGGTCCCCTGATGGGGCATCGTGGCATTCGTGGAGAAACCTTTTCTGATTCTATATATATATAATCCTGGTCGTCCAAGCGGTGTCCAAGGTGTCAGTATAGTTCCCCGTTCTCTATGACGTTATCCGGGAACTTCTAAGGCTCTTCCCGGACTTCGATAACCTTACGTTGGAGCTCCTTGGAGGTTCACTCTTCCGTGGCCAGGCGTTGGAGATGCTCCTGTGGTTCCGGGATAGTGTATAGGCGACCACATTGTACTTCCATCGGAGGTAATGTACGTCTGGTATTGTATTAACTTGTAACTGGTATTGTTGGAGCTCCAGGGCCCACCTGGCTATCCTCCCCGACAGGTTCTCGATCTGATCCAGCCATTTCAGGGCCAGATAATCCGTGCGCATCCGTGAATAGTGTCTTCAGCAGTTCGAATGCGCATTGCTGTTCGTGTTCCCATTTCCATTTCTGATTTTAGCGCAACAGGTTCGTGATCGGTTGTACCACGGCAGCGAAGTTGGGGACCGATACCAAGACGCCGTGCCAAGGCATCGCCGCAGCTCCCGCAGGCTGGTTGGGGGACTCAGGGTCCTGACGGCGGCGTCCTTGTCCGTGTCCGTGTGTATTCCCTGATCGCTGATGACGTGCCGATCGTTCGTTTGAAGAACGCACATTTCTCATGAATGATCCTGAGATTTGCGCGCCTCAGCCGTTCGAAGACCGAGCTCAGGTTGGCCATGTGCTCCTCCAGGCTGGTCCCTACCACGATGATATCATCGAGGTAGGCAAATGCCCAAAAATATATCCGGGAGTTCCGGAAGTCCCGGCTAAAATGCCCCTGTTCCCCGCAGTTGAGGTAAGCGCCGCGAACGTCGACGGGTCCTTCGGCTACCGGGGCCAAGAATCTGTTGACTCGGGCGGTGATATGGGTCGGTGGCGTGACCGGTGCGCGGAAAGGATTCTCAGCCCTGGCTGGCTCGGGCGAGCGTGTCCCTCCGCGGGTCGTGCCCGGCTCGTGGAACTGAACCATGTAAGGTGCGGTGGGTGTGCCACGGTGTCGTCCCGCGCTACGTCGCTTGACAACCTCGGAACACCTGCTCTGGAAGTCGATTCGCCAGATATACATCTGGTATTCCGGGGCGACGTTCTCATAAAAACGGCAGAGCTCTTGAGCCTCCGTATAACCAGCATGACGCATCAGGACCCACAGATTTCGGCCCTTAGCCGAGAGTAAATCCACCATGTGGAGACCCTCGGGAACAAACTCACAGGTAGTTTTCTGCTCTCCGTTTTTTATTTTTATTTATTTATTTTTTTTTTTATACCCGCTACCCATAGGGTAGAAGGGTATTATAACTTTGTGCCGGCAGGAAATGTATGTAACAGGTAGAAGGAGGCATTTCCTATAAAGTATATATATTCTTGATCAGCGTCAACAGCCAAACTATAGTATGTGTGATTCCTGAATATTTGGTTGCGATCAGATAATTGTCGAAGTTATTAAAGAAATAATTTTGTACGGCCGCTGCAGCATGCCGCATTTGGTTGACCAACTAGAGCAACTAAATATTCTTACCAGTTCTTGATTGGAATTTGAAAAGAATCTTATAAGAATTCAAGAAGCAATTTTAATATATGGTAATAATTATTAGCCGTTCAAAAATGTATTAACTATTTATTATGGGTACCGGGTATCTCACAGTCGAGCTCACTCGACTGTAGCTTTCTTACTTGTTTTATTTGGTTGTATGCAAATTTGCTGCTAAACTTATTTGACTACATATCTGTTATTATTTAACAATTTTATGTAGCAAAGCTAGCAGGGACTGGTAGAGGCGAGTCTTGCACCTAAGACTCAGCTTCGACTTCGGGCAAGTTAGCCAGTTTAGACGCCTAGCAGTGTTTTCCAACTTGGCCCTTGTCTTTATGATGTGCGCGCGAACGTCAGCCTCTTGTCCAGGACCAGTCCCAGGTATGTGTGCTCCTCGCGTTGCAACAACAGCTGACCATGACATTCCTCAAGACAGGCCCAGTTTTCAAACCTCTTTAGAAGTATCTGAAGTTTGTCCGTGGCACTGCAGACGCAGCTGGACCTTGCGAGGATTGCAGTGTCGTCTGCATATGTCGCTACACACACGCTTCTTTTCAGTTTTACGTTCCATATTTGTCCTTTGGCGTGGTGATTTGAGGTAGTGTTATTTGGGTTTGCGACCGTCACGGATAACTTGTGCACACGTGGAGAAATTTTTAGGTTATGTTTCCACAATTTGGTCGCGTGGGGTACAGCGGATAATTCCCGATCGAATTTGGCGAAGTTTTCTCAAAAATTCGAATTTTTTTAGATTTGAGTCTCTTCTTACGGATGTTAATTTACGGGTGTTAGATTCTGCAAGTCATAGGCTCTAACCTCGAATGGAACGTTTTCTCCCAATTTCTGGCGATGGTGGCGGTTGCGTGGACTCCGGCAGGCTGGCCGGGTATGGGTCCGGAGACCGGCGAAGACCAAGAGAAGAGGGAACAGGCGGGATCAACTCCGGATAAGCCTTGGAGCAGGTGAAGGGGAAGGCAGCACGTCTAAGGATAAATCTTGAAGAGCAGTGGGAGGAAAATCCTTGGAGTGAGCGGGAGCTGAAGGTAGGAGAACGATGGGTGGGTTCGCTGAAAACCTAATAATTGGCCAGAGAAAACGAATAGATTGAGGTGCGACACGTTATAATTTATTTTATCGGCTAGCTTACTCTATATATATAATAAACTGCCCTTTGGCAATACATGCATATATATATGGACGGGTGAGATAAGATGGGGTGAGCGGGAGCTGAAGGTAGGAGAGCGATGGGTGGGTACGCTGAAAACCTTATAATTGACCAGAGAAAACGAATAGATTAAGGTGCGACACGTTATAATTTATTTTATCGGCTAGCTTACTCTATATATATAATAAACTGCCCTTTGGCAATACATGCATATATATATGGACGGGTGAGAAAGATGGGGTGAGCGAGGGTTGCGGTGGGCGTGGCGGCACCGGCAGGTGTGGCAGCACCGGCGGGTGTGGCGGCACTGACGCGATCGCGGGCGGAGATACTACCAACGGCACTGTCAGAAGCTGCCGCTAGTGGTCGGCGCTGCGGGTGGCTCTGCCGATGGCATTGGCAGGCAACATGCACTGGCATGGTGACATGGTGTTGGCAACAAAAGAGACAATTTTCTTCTTCTTTATAGCTAAGAACTTATCAGCTATACTCTCGAGACTTCCGTTTTGCCTTTATAGCTATTATTTTCCGTATATGTAAATAAAATACGCACGACTAATTATTATATATTATATATATTAATTCTCCTATACAATGTTTGGTGGTGAATTATTTGTGCGCCTCCTTCAAAATCAGCCCGATTGGTTGTATAGTTTTTTGTGTAATATTACCTGAAAGTCAACCAATTGCACTTTTCGTTTTGTGTGTTGCAAAAACGGAAATATTTTTTAACTTTGAATGTTCATATTTTCTACAAAAATGGTCTGATTTTTTGTTTTGGCAACGGACTTGGAATCGTCGTGAAATTCTCTGTCGTAAATCGTTAAGTTTAAATTTTGCAACTATGACTTATTGTTCGAGAGGCGCAACTGCGCGACGTGGCCGGCAAACCTGTGTCCGAAAAACATCTTCGTTGGTCAGGTGGGCCCGATACCCGGGAAACGGGGTCGGAGACACCCTGGCAGCAGCCTAGTAAGGCTTTGGGGCAGTCGGCACCCGGCTCCGGGGCCGGCCAAACCTTAACCCAAACGGGTCACCCAAGCCGGGTGCCCTCAGTCGACTCACGCATGGCCATTGGCAGGACCAGCGACCAGGACTTTTCTTCAAAGTGATCTCATTCTTCATTCCAACTTCAAATCAACCCCCATTTTCACTAGCGAGTCTTTCTCATGCTCTCTCATATGTGAGCTTACTCTCTCTAAACAAAGTGGCCAGAACATACATATATAAACTTGCCTGCTACAACTCGGCCGTTCTGGCTCTTAGATAGCCCTCTATCTCTGTATTAATGTTATAACTTAATTCTAGTTTTAAGATATTTACAATTTACAATTTTTACAATTTCGTACAATATTACAATTTGTTTTTGTCTAATGTTTATGTTTATGACAATGTCTAATATTATTTGTACTCCATACGTCTTGGAATGGATTGCGAGAAAACTGAAACCCATCAATATCTTTAGGGACATATCTGTCATTTTTTAAAACTTTTACAATTGCATAAGGACTTTTATTCTTCGGAGTGAGTTTTCGGGCGGCATCCACAGTACTATTGAAATTTTTAACAATAACATAATCTCCTTCCTTATAGTCCGCTGCCCTCTTTTTCTTTTATTTTTTATTTGAGTCTTCCTTGTTGTGTTAGTTCTGCTTCTTTTCTAACCTCTTCTAAACTTCTCCCCACATGTTTCTCCGCTCTGCGTTATCCCAAAAAATGTTTCACTAGGACATTGCTTTGTTCTTCTATACATTGTATTATTCATTGAATACTCTACTTTTTCAATCACTCTATCCCAATGTAAACACTTTTCGGGTTCTGTCAATTTTGCTGTCATGGGTCGTAAACTCCTATTAATTCGTTCAATTTGGCCATTCGCCAAACGTCACTCCTTTCCATAATCTCTGCAAACTCCGATGTTGTAAAACAACTGACTCGATCCGATATTATACACTTGGGTCTACTGTAAGCTCGAAAATAATCTGTAAATGCATTAACTACCTCTTTTGTATTCGTTGTTTTCATTGTGTACAACCTTACAAACTTTGTGAAAGCATCCAGCACCACAATTATATGCTTTTTTAATCTGCTTCTATCTACAGGTCCATAATGGTCTATGTGAATGATCTGAAATGGTTTATTGCCCTTTGGTATACTATGTAAAATTCCGTCTCCTTTACCTACTTTCGAAGAATATGCTATGCACTTCAAACAATTTTGAATATGTTCTCCAACTTTGTCCTTCATGTTTGGAAAACAGTAGCTTTTTCCAATAACATCTAACATTTTATCCCTCCCAATATGACCAATTTCGTCATAGTATTTGTATAACACATGTTCCTCACTTCGATTCGGTACGTAAAATAATAATCTGTTGTCATTACTTTTCCTATAAATCACGCCATTTCTCATTTCATATAACTTATGCTCGCTACTTTCTAACATTTTAATAATTTCTTGAACCTTTACATCATTTAATTGGCAAATTTGTTTCGAATGTATTTGCTTCTACTATCATTATGTTGTTGCATCTGCTTAATGCATCGACATGCTGCATTTGTTTTAATTCATAATCGAACTATCCTAATCCCATCTTTCGAAATCAGAAAACCTAAGTATTTTACCTTGTCTTGCAAAACTTTGCATTTGTCCATTCTTAATTCGAACTTGTTTTCTACTAACCTCCTAAATACTAAAACTTCTAAATGTTCTTTTAAACTTTTGCTTGCCACTAAAATATGGTCCATATATATGATTACTTTCTTTTGCTTTATCATGTCCGAAAATATGTCATTGACAAACCTCTGGAATACCTGTGGTGCTGTTTTTAGGCCCATAGGCATCAGCAAAAACTCATATTGCCCTAAAGGAGTAGTAAAAGAAGTATATTGTACTGACTTTTCGTTGACATGAAAATATCCATTCCTCAGATCTAATCTCGTAAACACCGATTTTCCCACTAATTTATCCAAAAGGTCATCAATTTCTGGTATCGGATAATTACCCTTCGCCATAATCTTGTTCAATCTTCTAAAATCAATGCAAAGTCCCAGAGTCCCAAAGTCGGTCTTTGTAACTTATTTCTCTCCAATATTACTTAGTTTTTCTTCTTCACCATCTTCTAAAATATGTATATACACCATTTTTCTTGCGAAATCTTCCCTTTCTAGCTTTTCTAATGTTATGTCTCCTAACGTTATTTTCTCTACACTTTCATGTTCTAAAATATTTCCTCCTAAATTCTGATCTTCTAAATTTTTACTTCCTTCTTCTAATATTTCACTCCCTAAACTATCTTCTTCTAAACTTTTACTTCCTAACATTTCTTCTTTTAAACTTTCATTTTATAAACTTTCTTCTTCTAGACTTTCATTTCCTAAACTTTATTCTTCTAAACTTTCATTTCCTTAGTTTTCTTCTTCTAAAATATCACTTCCTAACTTTGCGTTATTATTTGATAAACTAATATTTGTCTTTTTATCGATTTGAGTTTCAGTCCCCTCGACTGTAATCATTTTGAAAGTTTCTAAATTCATTTTCAAATTACATGCTTCCATAAAGTCCCTTCCCCGCACAATATTACAGATCATTGAATCGTTAACATAACATTTTTCCATAGCTCTTGTTTAATCCATAATATAGTTCTTTCTGAGGTTCTAATCTAACGTTTTTGGGTACATAAGAATATTTTGTAAAAGATACTGGGCTTCTTGAATCGATCAAGCATTCTGTAATGGTTAGAGTTTTCATAAACACAAATTTTAAACAATCTTACATAGTAATTCGCAGCATCCTTCTTGTTTTTGGGGCACTCGCTTACTAAGTGCTCCATCGAACCACATCCATAACAAGACCCAGCAGTCCTTTTCGGTTTCGTGCACTGTCTTACCCAGTGCCCTTTCCGAAACGCGTGTCATTGCTCACCGTTTCCTCCTTCGCTCCATCCATCCATCATCCATCGCTAGCATCTATTTCATACCTCTCTGCCTCATTCGCCAAACCAATGCATCGCTCGCCTTCTCTTTCGCTCCTGCGCATATCATCTGCCGCACTGTTGCTACGCTCGCCTTCGAGTTCGAACATATCGCCGTTATTTTCTGACGTTTCTGATGCCGCTTGGTCGCGCGTCGTCGACTCTTAAACCGACGCTGTCGATCTGCTTCAGAAGATTTTTCGGAATACCCGCTTTTATACCCGCTACCCATAGGGTAGAAGGGTATTATAACTTTGTGCCGGCAGTAAATGTATGTAACAGGTAGAAGGAGGCATTTCCGACCCTATAAAGTATATATATTCTTGATCAGCGTCAACAGCCGAGACGATCTAGCCATGTCCGTCTGTCCGTCTGTCCGTATGAAACACTGAATCTCAGAGACTATAATTTTTCTTTGACAGTATTTGTTATGCTTGCACGCAGATCAAGTTTGTTTCAAATTTTTACCACTTCCGCCCCCGCAAATCATCAAAAAGCGCATAATTTTCATAATAAAGCTAGAGTCACAAATTTTGGAATGTACATTAAGAACTATAGTCTGTGTGATTCCTGAAAATTTGGTTGCGATCAGATAAGAATTGTCGAAGTTATAAAAGAAATAATTTTGTATGGCCAAGAACGGTTGCTGCAGCATGCCTCATTTGGTTGACCCACTAGACCAACTAAATATTCTTACCAGTTTTTTATTAAGATGGTAAAAGAAAATTATAAGAATTCGAGAAGCAATTTTAATATATGGTAATAATTATTAGCCGTTCAAAAATGTACATATTAACTATTTATTATGGGTAGCGGGTATCTCACAGTCGAGCTCACTCGACTGTAGCTTTCTTACTTGTTTAGCTGAGCAACAGTATCTTTATTGAGTCTAAATCCATCCCACTTCTGAGATTGTGACAGGATGTTATTTACTTTCTTCAATATATTGTTTTATTATTTTCTTTATTGTTTTATTCCCTTTACACTTATTATTCTTCTTCTTCTTCTTCTTATTTGTACTGCCCTGTTAATTTAGTTTAAATACGTTTTATCTCTTGCGCTCTTCTCTTCAAAGTGATCTCCTTCTTCATTCCAACTTTAAATCAACCCCCATTTTCTCTCTATTCGTTAGTTTACTCTCTCCAAACAATGTGACCAGAACAAACATATATACACTGGTCTGCAACAGTATTTTAGTCAAAAACGATTTATAATCATTTTTCGAATAACACAATTTATCTCTTACAGCTTCGACATATAATGAGAAATAGCTCATTGTATTTTCCACCTTTTGATGCAGAGGAATTTCGGCAAAATATACATTGGACCATTTATCGGTGTGCAGCTGTTAACAATATTGGAACTATTATATCGAAAGATATTATGGTTAAAGCTGGTATGAATATACATTTCGTTGGCTGAAAGATATTATTGTTATTGAAATACAGTATGATATGCCCATGCTTTGTATACATTTATTATATTATTAATTAATTATTTCTAATTTTATTTCTTATATCTAATTTTCCTTTTTAAAACACATCAAGAATATAATAATTTTACTCACAAGTTTGTATCGTAATGAGTGAGCCACTTCTTGATCAGCATCAACAGCTGAGTTGATCTTTCCGACTAACTAGTTCCTCAGTTTTGATGCTATCCGAATAAAACTTTGCAGATAGTAATTTTTATTAGTTTTTAATAGTAACATTTAATTGATACATACAAATTTATGGTTAATGAACGTCTATGATCAGAAGGCAGGGAGGAAAGCATCGAATCAGACGTGTTTCCCTTGGCCCTACCTTTTTTTTAATCCAAAAAGTCTAAGTTCTTATGCAAAGTGGTCAGTGTTAGGTTTTAGAAGGAGCTATTGAAATTAAAGGATAGAATGCCTGATTGTTTGTTTGCAAGCGTACTAAAGGGGCATCTATATATTATAACTCGCACTAAAGGGTTAATGCAATTGAAGGAGGTTCTACAATAGCGCAAAACTAAATGTAGATAGAATATATTATTTAAGTACGTAGGAATTAAGTTGACGTAACAAGTTGTCTTAACGTTGCCGTGAAAAAGCTTATAATGAACGCCTGGCATAGTTCTACGGTAAGCTAAGTATGCCGCGAAGCTAAGTATGAACCATTTCGATGCGTTTACTGTGAAAACCATACCATACCCAAGATCCGAATTCAAAGAAAGGAACACTTAGAGACGGTTTTAGTAACATAAACTAAATTAATTTTTTAAAAATAGCAGCAGTTAAAAGAGTAAGTTGCAAGCATGGAAACGACAAGAAACAAATGTCATTAGCTTCCATTAGAAGCCATTTAAGTTTAGTAGGTTTACACGACAAAATTTTCGGATCTTATCAAGATCTTTTTGTAAATTAAACTGGTTGCAATGTCCTTATTTTGCGCACGTAAGTGTGTACATAAGTACTCTACACAAAATATAAACAATAAGGGACCCAAATTTCTCCCTTGCGGGACATCGAAGGTGACCCCGAGAACATTATACTAGTTATTTTTAGCTTTATATTATATCCACTATTTTCCACAGGCCTTCATATTTTGGCGCCAACTTGTCGTTGAATTTGTTCACCGCGTTTGACAGATGATGAGTTTTGCATTAAATCCAGTCCCCAACTTTCGGCTTCCATTCCCTTTTCCTTAGGTCATAGTGTCTTTTCTGCTGCTCGACTGGTCAATGGCGTTCCTCCCAGACCCTTCAGTGACCTTGTCAAACACTATACCTGGTAGTCTCAGCTCAGCTCTCAGCTCTCAGCTTGCCCAATACCAGTTGAGCCGGACTGTATTTGGCTGACTCGAAAGTGCTGCTATTGAACGCTAGCATTTGCTCCGGTAGGTGTTCGTTCCACTTTGTCTGGTCGGTCCCCGTCAGTTGTGCTATCATTGTTTTGAATGTTCTGTTAGTCCGTTTCGTTGGATTCTTCTGCGGTGTATACGGAACAGTTGTGACGGTCTGCCGCCCAGTTTCCCAGATAGCTCAGGGACGGCCAGAGTCCGCCTAGTAGTCCGAGTGGTAGCTGTAAGAGAGATTCCCCCGATTCCTAGTAAGAACAGTGGAGAGAATTCGGTAACTTAGGTTTCTCTGTTTACTCAATGCTCGTGGTACAGAGTTGACAATCTGGATCTCGGGTCCGCTGCAGCCTGGTCTTCTGTGCTTCGAAACGCCCCGACGGTCAGCTCGGACCTGAATACGTCGACGCTTCGAACCGCCCGACAGGTCAGCTCGGGGCGATGGGTACGTCGGCGCTTCGGAACGCCCGACAGGTCAGCTCGGAGGGTGATGGGCACGGGAGCCTGTGGAGAAAAGAGAAGAGAGAAGGTGGGGACTCGGCAGTCTTCCCAGAGGGCGGATTCAGAAATCTTCAGAGAGTAGTTGCGGTGGACTCGGAAGTCTTCAGTCGCAGGAGAGAGATAACGGACTCGTAAGTTTTCAGAGAGAATTCGCGGTGGACTCGAAAGTCTTCGGTTTGCGGGAGAAAGAGGGCGGACTCGTAAGTCTTCAGAGAGAATTCGCGGTGGACTCGAAAGTCTTCGGTTTGCGGGAGAGAGTGGGCGGACTCGTAAGTCTTCAGAGCGAGAGAGGGCGGACTCGTAAGTCTTCAGAGAGAGAGAGAGAACGGGCGGACTCGTAAGTCTTCAGAGAGAGAGAAAGCGGGCGGACTCGTAAGTCTTCAGAGAGAGAGGGCGGGCGGACTCGTAAGTCTTTAGAGAGAGAGGGCGGGCGGACTCGTAAGTCTTCAAAGAGAGAGGGCGTGCGGACTCGTAAGTCTTCAGAGAGAGAAGGCGGACTCGTAAGTCTTCAGTTTGCGGACTTGAAAGTCTTCAGAAAGAGACGGACTCGTAAGTCTTCAGTTTTGCGGACTCGTAAGTCTTCAGAGAGGGAGGGCGGGCGGACTCGTAAGTCATCAGAGAGAGAGGGCGGGCGGACTCGTAAGTCTTCAAAGAGAGAGAGAATTCGGCGGGCCGAATTCTATGTCGCGACTCGCAAGTTCTTCGACAATTTATGTGGCAACCCAAATCCTCAGATTCTGGTCGCCTAAAAAAGTGACTTTGGCTGCTGACTACTAGGAGTGTGCTACTAGAGGCTTAACGCTCCCGATCGCTGTCGGCTGCTAAGTGATTTCCTACGGACAGCGGCTCGCATTATATAGGGTCTGGCGTGTTTTAGTGTGCCCGCCGCGATCAGCTGCTTCCTCTTCTTTTCCAGTGCGACCCTGGCCGTAAGTGTGGCCCTTCCTAGGCGCGCGCGCCCATTTAATTCAAATTCAACTTGCTTTATTTTGTGCGCGGCACGCGTCACACAGTGAATCGTTATAGCCTTAACAAGGCATCCACCATTACGTTGAGCTTACATGTTTCCCGTCTTCGGCGTGCTGCGTCAGCACTGCACCTACTGGTTTTCTTTCCATTTGAACTTCTGCCCCTTCCTAAACAGCAGTCCTGCTTATTCCGTAAAGTTCCGTACAAAGCGCCTATACCAGGAGGCCATTCACAGGAAACTATGCACCTCTTTTGTTGATCTCGGCGCCGGTAGGTTCCAAATTGCTGCCACTTTCTCCGGGTCTGTTCGTATTCCCTGGTTGCTTACGACGTGCCCCAAGTACCTCAGCTCTTCCTAAAAGATGGCATTTGTCCGGGCTTATCCACAGGCTTGCTTGTTGTAGCCGTCAAAGTATGCAAACGCATGAGGTTCCATCTCGGGCCCAATTATCGTATCCAGTACCCGCTGGAACGTCGCAGGTGCTGTTGTTAGCCCGAACGGCATCACCGTCCACTGGAACAGCCCGCGTTCCGGCACCGTGAATGCCGTATATTGTTTGCTACCTTTCTCCATCGGAGTCTGCCAGTACCCCGATTTGAGGTCTATAGTGATGAGCTTTGCTCCTGTACCTGGTCCAGGATGAAGTTCATCCGTGGTACCGGGTATGCATTTTTCTTGGTTTTATCGTTCAGTAACCGATAATCGATGTACATTCGCCATTATTTGTTTTTTTCCTAACCAATACCATGGGCGCACTGAATGGTCTCCTTGACTTCTCTATGAGGGATACGGCCAGTAACTCATCCACTTGTTCATTGATTACCGTCTGTTGTTTTGGGTTCCTCGGGCAGTATCTCGCCTTCATCGGCTTATCGTCTTTCAGGCAAATCTTTTGAGTTTCGCCGTTGCTCACCCCTCCAATTTTTCAGTATATCGTCTTGCTCCTGTGTTCCGGGTGACCAGACTTCCTCTTCCTCCTCTTCCCTGTCCTGCGCCTCTTTTATTTCCAGTTCGAGGTTTCCGCATCATAATATACTCCGTGCCTTTGCCAGGAAGTCCATCCCCGTTGCCTGAGCCGCCAGCTTTACCTGCTCAGGCCTCCTGCGTTTCCCGGTGCCGTCCTGCAGCACTCCGTCGTTCATTTTCGGTTTTATCTATTGTTGTGCCCCCTGCCCGGATCGTGTTGGGTTTTCCATGGATTCAATTTCCTTTACCTCTTTTGCTATTTTAAGAAATTCTGTTAATTTCTTAAATCCGTTCCGTCTGGTATACAGCTTTATCTTGCACCTGCAGTTTTTGTACACCCGGGCCAGCTTTTCGACTTCCGAGAGTTTTGTAAATCGCATCATTTTTCTTAGTCCGATGGCGTACTCTCTTATCGGCTCGTTTTCCCGCTGCCGTATTTGTGAGATCTGTTGCTCCACCTGCTCCTCATATCTCGGTGGTAACAAATACTCCAGCAATTCTTCCCTCAGCTGTTCCCAGCTGTTCTGTTGATCTCAGTGGTACTTGACTCCCCATCCCCGTACTTAGCTGATGATTTCCGTTTCTACTCTTTTTCCTGCTTTGCCTCCATTGCACTCTCCATTTCGTCGCTTTCCGTTGCCGTTACTATAATAACTGGTGCTCTTGCA
Organism: Drosophila birchii; assembly: GCA_035046345.1. Taxonomy (NCBI): domain Eukaryota; kingdom Metazoa; phylum Arthropoda; class Insecta; order Diptera; family Drosophilidae; genus Drosophila; species Drosophila birchii. The sequence goes on along the minus strand of JAWNOA010000073.1, from coordinate 10,989 downwards.
GAGCTACTCTCCCTCTTATATTTCTCCGCCAAGAGCGTCAATTATTGTTTCACAGCTTTCCGTGTAGTCTGTTCTTTTTGAGAATGCTGATAGTATCTTCCTTAACTTTTCCGTCTTGCCTGTCGGATCTAACCCGAATTCTCTAGTGTATTCTGCCAACTCGGGTTTTGTTGCCATGTATACCCAGCTGGACATGCTCGCCTGGTGTCGGTTTTATATATTGCAACCACACCTATCTGGTGCCATCAGGCGACTGCTGTGACCGTTTGTCAGTTTCCCTGGTAACGCTGGGATGGCCTGGATACGTTTGGCGAGTTTTTTGGTTCGGTGTGGTTGCTGGAAGAAAATTTCGACCAATTCGCCGTGAATATTAATGTGGAATATTAAAGTCGACGCTGAGAATATTCTTGTGGACTCGGAAGTCTTCGCAGAGAGTATTACTCAGGACTCGAAAGTCTTCAGAGAGAGAATTTGGTTAGACTCGAAAGTCCTCAGAGAGAGAATGGGTTGGACTCGAAAGTCTTCACCGATTAAAAGAATTCGGTGAATCGAATCGATTGCCGCGACTTAAAAGTCTGTCGGCAATCAGAGACAGAATAACTTAAAACTAAGCTCAGTGTAAACCAGATCGTATGATCCGGTCTGCACCAAAATGACATCTCTGGCAGACTTTTAGGAATTGCGCTTCTAGGAGGCTTTCCACTTCCAATCGCTGTCGGCTGCGAAGTGTCTTTCCTAGGGCTAGCGGCCCGCATTTTATAGGCCCCGGTGTAATCTAGTGTATCTGCCACGATCGGCTTTTCTATTGCGTGACCCTCCTCTTCAATCCGGTAATACCCTTTCCCTCTGCCAGTGCGGCAGTATGCGCGGTACGCGTTACAAACTTTTAGATATTGGTTATGGAAAAAATGCAAAAGATGACTCTGGATGCATACAATTACCTGCCGATTAAAGGTTGGATCACCAAATATTTTTCTTCGAAATTTACACCCGCCACATCTGTGCAACGGTACAAGATTTGTATTTAAGAAATAAATGCAAAAAGTTATTTTAGCTAGCATTTTAAATGGTACATTTAGAGGAGAACATACTTTAATAACACAAATCCTGTTTATGCCTACCGACGTGCCAATAGAACATATTTAATTTCCACTTAAATTGCCGTTTGCAATGCCAATAAATAAGTCGAAAAAGTGAAGCAATGTCTCTTTGTGGATTGGTGTTAAGCGGGCAATTTTTCGTGGCGTGCTCTCGAGTGGGTAAACCATATAGTTTATTTTTGTTAGCGGAAAATGGGAAAACAAAAAAAAAATTAACTTTCTATTCTATTCTATTCTATTTCTATTCAACTAACACTTGGAACTGGATGGACGGTTTGGTTGGTTTGGGTGAGTGGATGATGGTCTGAAGACACAGCGACAGCCTCTGATGCATGAATAAAAGCTCTTCGTTGAGGTAGAACTCGCTAATTTTATTACTGAAACTTAACAGTATTTATAGGTACAAAATTGCTTATGTTAACAGAAATAGCGTTTAAGAAATGATGTGGGTTAATGTTAAAATGGGTTATTGCAAGCTCATTTTATTTTTCATATGAAAAAATTTAAATTTTCTTACGCTAGGGATATTTAATCTTTCAAAATAAATGTCCCAAATTAATTCTGTGTCCCGAAATGCTCAACCAAGAAAAAGAAACGGCCTGTTAGGATAACTCTTCCCGATCTAACCACTGTGCCCCCTACATCCTTCTACTCTGTCCAAAAAAACGGAATAATTCTCATTTAATCTCATATCAGAATGCAAGAGGCTTGCGTAGTAAGCTGCATTGTATGCTGATAGTTTTGTATTCGCCCCCCATGTTGTTGTGTTCACAGAAACCTTGTCAATGCCGGAGATTCTTAGCTTCGAAGTTTTTCCAGCTCCGTTCACAATTTATCGGCTAGATCGGCATGTCAGGCGCGGGGTGGGGTCCTTATTTCGGTTAACTCCACTCTCACGTCTGAAATATTAACTTTCGAGGAATGCAACGATGTTGACTTCCTTTGTGTAAAGCAATCATTTACTGGTAACTTTATTTTTATTACATTTTCCTACATTCCTCCATTGTCGGAACTTTCTTTTTTTTTTGGAACCACCTTTCCGCCATTCGGATGGTTTCCAATATGCTTTCTGATAGAGATTATTTAGTAGTCTTGGGTGATTTTATATCCCTGGGGCTATTTGGTCCCTAAATAGCTCCTCTAACACACTTCAATCCTCAACACAACATGATTTTATTGCTGGCTTGTTCGACATTTCGCTGTCTCAAGTCAACCATGTACGAAATTCCTTAGAGCGCTTGCTTGATCTTTGTTTTGTCTCCGATCCGGCGAGTGTCAGTTTACTGAGGGTGGCGCCGCTGACGCAACCTGAAGATCCCTATCATCCTACTTTCGATGTGACACTCGCACTGGTGCTGATATACAGCAAATATCTGATAGACCAGCCAAAAGTCAAGGCCATACTCGAAATTTAAAAAAAAAAAAATGGTTTTCGTTCTAACCTCTCTAACTCGGTCAAACTTCATCGTGCTGAATGCGCAGTGTTACAAAAACTATTTGACTCGTTGCAGGGTCTGACTGGCAGGACGCAAAAGTCTTCTTTAAAAATAAATTATCTACTGTTCTCAGGGTCACCTCAGGTGTCCCGTAAGGGAGCAACCTGGGTCCCTTATCTCCCCGAAGTTTTGACAAATTTTAGAGTACTCATGTACGCTGATGATGTCAAGTCTTTGATATACAATACAAGGTCGTTGCTTACCTGTCTGATTTACAAACAGATCTTTATAGCTTCTAAGCCTGGTGCCGCATAAACCTACTAAACTTAAATGGCTTTAAATGCAAGCTAAAAACATTCTCTAGTGTCGTTCCCAAGCTTGCAATTTACACGCTTAACTGCTGCTCTTTCTAAAGAATAAACTCATTTGATGTCTTGGGTGTCCGCCTGGATCCCAAACTTGACTTTATCGATCATATTTCGAGCATGGTGAATAAGGCCAGGGGTAATCTAGGATTTATTAAACGGTGGTCGAAAGAATTCAATGACCCTTATGCAACTAAAACTTTGTATATTTCATTAGTTCGTCCTATGTTAGACTTTGGATCTAGCGTTTGGAGCCCCCAGTATGGAGTCCACAATAAACGCGTTGAATCGATTTAAAAGAACTTTTGCTTTTCGCTTTACGCGGCTTAAACTGGGATGCTAAACACATACCCTTCCAATAATAAAGTAGACTTTTCCTAATTACCTTACCCTCCTAAGCCAATCGTATAACAATGCTAGGCATTACCTTTATTATAACCTAATTCACGGTGATGTGGAAAGTACTGACTTGTCAGGCCAGATCAATTTGCACGTTCCCAGTAGAAATACTAGATCGTACATACCCTTAGTTTTGCGCCATTGTATGAATGTATGCGCCATCCTATGAATTGCATTATCCCTTTCGAG
>JAWNOA010000073.1:0-2500 GCA_035046345.1 Drosophila birchii | reverse complement strand
AAATAAATTAAATAAATAAAATAAATAAATTAAATAAATTAAATAAATTAAATAAATTAAATAAATTAAATAAATTAAATAAATTAAATAAATTAAATAAATTAAATAAATTAAATAAATTAAATAAATTAAATAAATTAAATAAATTAAATAAATTAAATAAATTAAATAAATTAAATAAATTAAATAAATTAAATAAATTAAATAAATTAAATAAATTAAATAAATTAAATAAATTAAATAAATTAAATAAATTAAATAAATTAAATAAATTAAATAAATTAAATAAATTAAATAAATTAAATAAATTAAATAAATTAAATAAATTAAATAAATTAAATAAATTAAATAAATTAAATAAATTAAATAAATTAAATAAATTAAATAAATTAAATAAATTAAATAAATTAAATAAATTAAATAAATTAAATAAATTAAATTAATTAAATAAATTAAATAAATTAAATAAATTAAATAAATTAAATAAATTAAATAAATTAAATAAATTAAATAAATTAAATAAATTAAATAAATTAAATAAATTAAATAAATTAAATAAATTAAATAAATTAAATAAATTAAATAAATTAAATAAATTAAATAAATTAAATAAATTAAATAAATTAAATAAATTAAATAAATTAAATAAATTAAATAAATTAAATAAATTAAATAAATTAAATAAATTAAATAAATTAAATAAATTAAATAAATTAAATAAATTAAATAAATTAAATAAATTAAATAAATTAAATAAATTAAATAAATTAAATAAATTAAATAAATTAAATAAATTAAATAAATTAAATAAATTAAATAAATTAAATAAATTAAATAAATTAAATAAATTAAATAAATTAAATAAATTAAATAAATTAAATAAATTAAATAAATTAAATAAATTAAATAAATTAAATAAATTAAATAAATTAAATAAATTAAATAAATTAAATAAATTAAATAAATTAAATAAATTAAATAAATTAAATAAATTAAATAAATTAAATAAATTAAATAAATTAAATAAATTAAATAAATTAAATAAATTAAATAAATTAAATAAATTAAATAAATTAAATAAATTAAATAAATTAAATAAATTAAATAAATTAAATAAATTAAATAAATTAAATAAATTAAATAAATTAAATAAATTAAATAAATTAAATAAATTAAATAAATTAAATAAATTAAATAAATTAAATAAATTAAATAAATTAAATAAATTAAATAAATTAAATAAATTAAATAAATTAAATAAATTAAATAAATTAAATAAATTAAATAAATTAAATAAATTAAATAAATTAAATAAATTAAATAAATTAAATAAATTAAATAAATTAAATAAATTAAATAAATTAAATAAATTAAATAAATTAAATAAATTAAATAAATTAAATAAATTAAATAAATTAAATAAATTAAATAAATTAAATAAATTAAATAAATTAAATAAATTAAATAAATTAAATAAATTAAATAAATTAAATAAATTAAATAAATTAAATAAATTAAATAAATTAAATAAATTAAATAAATTAAATAAATTAAATAAATTAAATAAATTAAATAAATTAAATAAATTAAATAAATTAAATAAATTAAATAAATTAAATAAATTAAATAAATTAAATAAATTAAATAAATTAAATAAATTAAATAAATTAAATAAATAAATAAATTAAATAAATTAAATAAATTAAATAAATTAAATAAATTAAATAAATTAAATAAATTAAATAAATTAAATAAATTAAATAAATTAAATAAATTAAATAAATTAAATAAATTAAATAAATTAAATAAATTAAATAAATTAAATAAATTAAATAAATTAAATAAATATAAATAAATAAATAAATTAAATAAATATAAATAAATTAAATAAATTAAATAAATTAAATAAATTAAATAAATTAAATAAATTAAATAAATTAAATAAAATTAAATAAAATTAAATAAATTAAATAAATATAAATAAAATTAATAAAATTAATAAAATTAATAAAATTAATAAAATTAATAAAATAAATAAAATTAATAAAATTAATAAAATTAATAAAATAAATAAAATAAATAAAATAAATAAAATAAATAAAATTAAATAAATTAAATAAATTAAATAAATTAAATAAATTAAATAAATTAAATAAATTAAATAAATTAAATAAATTAAATAAATTAAATAAATTAAATAAATTAAATAAATTAAATAAATTAAATAAATTAAATAAATTAAATAAATTAAATAAATTAAATAAATTAAATAAATTAAATAAATTAAATAAATTAAATAAATTAAATAAATTAAATAAATTAAATAAATAAATAAATTAAATAAATAAATTAAATAAATAAATTAAATAAATAAATTAAATAAATAAATTAAATAAATAAATTAAATAAATAAATTAAAGAAATTAAAGAAATTAAAGAAATTAAATAAATTAAATAAATTAAAACAAATTAAAGAAATTAAAGAAATTAAATAAATTAA
>JAWNOA010000072.1:0-98032 GCA_035046345.1 Drosophila birchii | reverse complement strand
TATGAGAACAGTTAGAGGCCCTTGAGGTCTACTAGTTATGAGAACAGTTTTAGAGGCCTTTAAGGTCTACTAAATATGAGAAGAAGTTTTAAAGGCATTTAAGGTCTACTTGTTATGAGAACAGTTTATAGGCCTTTGAGGAATACTAGTTCTGAGAACAGTTTAAAGGCCTTTAAGGTCTACTAATAATGAGAACAGTTTTAGAGGCCTTTAAGGTATACTAAATATAAAAAGAAGTTTTAAAGGCCTTTAAGGTCTAATAGTTATGAGAACAGTTTATAGGCTTTTGAGGAATACTAGTTATGAGAAGAGGTTTAAGAGGCCTTTAAGGTCTACTAGTTATGAGAACAGTTTTAGAGGCCTTTAAGATCTACTAGTTATGAGAAGAGGTTTTAGAGGCCTTTAAGGTCTACTAGTTATCAGAACAATTTAGAGTCCCTTGAGGTCTACTAGTTATGAGAACAGTTTTAGAGGCCTTTAAGGTCTACTAATTATGAGAGGAGGTTTTAAAGGCCTTTAAGGTCTACTAGTTATAAGAACAGTTTAGAGGCCCTTGAGGTCTACTAGTTATGAAAACAGTTTTAGAGGCCTTTAAGGTCTTCTAGTTATGAGAAGGAGTTTTAGAAGCCTTTAAGGTCTAATAATTATGAGAAGAGGTTTTAGAGGCCTTTAAGGGTACTAATTATGTGAAGAGGTTTTAGAGGCCTTTAAGGGTACTAATTATGAGAAGAGGTTTTAGAGGCCTTTAAGGTCTACTAGTTATGAGCACAGTTAGAGGCCCTTGAGGTCTACTAGTTATGAGAACAGTTTTAGAGGCCTTTAAGGTCTTCTAGTTATGAGAACAGTTTTAGAGGCCTTTAAGGTCTACTAAATATGAGAAGAAGTTTTAAAGGCCTTTAAGGTCTACTAGTTATGAGAACAGTTTAGAGGCCTTTGAGGAATACTAGTTATGAGAACAGTTTTAGAGGCCCTTGAGGTCTACTAGTAATGAGAACAGTTATAGAGGCCTTTAAAGTCTACTAGTTATGAGAAGAGGTTTTAGAGGCCTTTAAGGTCTACTAGTTATAAGAACAATTTAGAGTCCCTTGAGGTCTACTAGTTATGAGAACAGTTTTAGAGGCCTTTAAGGTCTACTAATTATGAGAAGAGGTTTTAAAGGCCTTTAAGGTCTACTAGTTATAAGAACAGTTTAGAGGCCCTTGAGGTCTACTAGTTATGAGAACACTTATAGAGGCCTTTAAGGTCTACTAATTATGAAAAGAGGTTTTAGAGGCCTTTAAGGTCTACTAGTTATGAGAACAGTTTATAGGCCTTTGAGGAATACTAGTTATGAGAACAGTTTAGAGGCCTTTAAGGTCTACTAGTTATGAGAACAGTTTTAGAGGCCTTTAAGGTCTACTTGTTTTGAGAACAGTTTTAGAGGCCTTTAAGGTCTACTAATTATGAGAACAGTTTTAGAGGCCTTTAAGGTCTACTAATTATGAGAACAGTTTTAGAGGCCTTTAAGGTCTACTAGTTATGAGAACAGTTTTAGAGGCTTTTAAGGTCTACTAAATATAAGAAGAAGTTTTAAAGGCCTTTAGAGTCTACTAGTTATGAGAACAGTTTTAGAGGCCTTTAAGATCTACTAAATATGAGAAGAAGTTTTAAAGGCCTTTAAGGTCTACTAGTTATGAGAACAGTTTAGATGCCTTTAAGGTCTACTAGTTATGAGAACAGTTTACAGGCCTTTGAGGAATACTAGTTATGAGAACAGTTTTAAAGGCCTTTAAGGTCTACTAGTTATGAGAACAGTTTATAGGCCTTTGAGGGATACTAGTTATGAGAACAGTTTTAGAGGCCTTTAAGGACTACTAAATATAAGAAGAAGTTTTAAAGGCCTTTAAGGTCTACTAGTTATGAGAACAGTTTATAGGCCTTTGAGGAATACTAGTTATAAGAACACTTTTAGAGGCCTTTAAGGTCTACTAGTTATGAGAACAGTTTTAGAGGCCTTTAAGGTCTACTAGTTATGAGAAGAGTTTTAGAGGCCTTTAAGGTCTACTAATTATGATAACAGTTTTAGAGGCCTTTAAGGTCTACTAATTATGAGAAGAGGTTTTAGAGGCCTTTAAGGTCTACTAGTTATGAGAACAGTTTTAGAGGCCTTTAAGATCTACTAAATATGAGAAGAAGTTTTAAAGGCCTTTAAGGTCTACTAGTTATGAGAACAGTTTAGAGGCCTTTGAGGAATACTAGTTATGAGAAAAGTTTTAGAGGAATTTAAGGTCTACTAAATATGAGAAGAAGTTTTAAAGGCCGTTAAGGCCTACTAGTTATGAAAATAGTTTAGAGGCCTTTGAGGAATACTAGTTATGAGAACAGTTTTAGAGGCCTTCAAGGTCTACTAAATATGAGAAGAAGTTTTAAAGGCCTTTAAGGTCTAATAGTTATGAGAACAGTTTATAGGCCTTTAAGGAATACAAGTTATGAGAACAGTTTTAGAGGCCTTTAAGGTCTACTAGTTATGAGAACAGTTTTAGAGGCCTTTAAGGTCTACTAATTGTGAGAAGAGTTTTTAAAGGCCTTTAAGGTCTACTAGTTATAAGAACAGTTTAGAGGCCCTTGAGGTCTACTAGTTATAAAAACAGTTTTAGAGGCCTTTAAGGTCTACTAGTTATGAGAACAGTTTTAGAGGCCTTTAAGGTCTACTAAATATGAGAAGAAGTTTTAAAGGCCTTTAAGGTCTAATAGTTATGAGAACAGTTTATAGGCCTTTGAGGAATACAAGTTATGAGAACAGTTTTAGAGGCCTTTAAGGTCTACTAGTTATGAGAACAGTTTTAGAGGCCTTTAAGGTCTACTAATTATGAGAACAGTTTTAGAGGCCTTTAAGGTCTACTAGTTATGAGAACAGTTTAGAGGTCCTTGAGGTCTACTAGTTATGAGAACAGTATTAGAGGCCTTTAAATTAAGTTTTAAAGGCCTTTAAGGTCTAATAGTTATGAGAACAGTTTATAGGCCTTTGAGGAATACAAGTTATGAGAACAGTTTTAGAGGCCTTTAAGGTCTACTGGTTATGAGAACTGTTTATAGGCCTTTGAGGAATACTTTTTATGAGAACAGTTTTAGAGGCCTTTAAGGACTACTAATAATAAGAAGAAGTTTTTAAGGCCTTTAAGGTCTACTAGTTATGAGAACAGTTTATAGGCCTTTGAGGAATACTAGTTATGAGAACAGTTTTAGAGGCCTTTAAGGTCTACTAGTTATGAGAACAGTTTTAGAGGCCTTTAAGGTCTACTAGTTATGAGAACAGTTTTAGAGGCCTTTAAGGTCTACTAATTATGAGAACAGTTTTAGAGGCTTTTAAGGTCTACTAATTATGAGAAGAGGTTTTAGAGGCCTTTAAGGTCTACTAGTTATGAGAACAGTTTACAGGCCTTTGAGGAATACTAGTTATGAGAACAGTTTTAAAGGCCTTTAAGGTCTACTAGTTATGAGAACAGTTTATAGGCCTTTGAGGGATACTAGTTATGAGAACAGTTTTAGAGGCCTTTAAGGACTACTAAATATAAGAAGAAGTTTTAAAGGCCTTTAAGGTCTACTAGTTATGAGAACAGTTTATAGGCCTTTGAGGAATACTAGTTATGAGAACACTTTTAGAGGCCTTTAAGGTCTACTAGTTATGAGAACAGTTTTAGAGGCCTTTAAGGTCTACTAGTTATGAGAAGAGTTTTAGAGGCCTTTAAGGTCTACTAATTATGATAACAGTTTTAGAGGCCTTTAAGGTCTACTAATTATGAGAAGAGGTTTTAGAGGCCTTTAAGGTCTACTAGTTATGAGAACAGTTTTAGAGGCCTTTAAGATCTACTAAATATGAGAAGAAGTTTTAAAGGCCGTTAAGGCCTACTAGTTATGAGAATAGTTTAGAGGCCTTTGAGGAATACTAGTTATGAGAACAGTTTTAGAGGCCTTCAAGGTCTACTAAATATGAGAAGAAGTTTTAAAGGCCTTTAAGGTCTAATAGTTATGAGAACAGTTTATAGGCCTTTAAGGAATACAAGTTATGAGAACAGTTTTAGAGGCCTTTAAGGTCTACTAGTTATGAGAACAGTTTTAGAGGCCTTTAAGGTCTACTAATTGTGAGAAGAGTTTTTAAAGGCCTTTAAGGTCTACTAGTTATAAGAACAGTTTAGAGGCCCTTGAGGTCTACTAGTTATAAAAACAGTTTTAGAGGCCTTTAAGGTCTACTAGTTATGAGAACAGTTTTAGAGGCCTTTGAGGTCTACTAAATATGAGAAGAAGTTTTAAAGGCCTTTAAGGTCTAATAGTTATGAGAACAGTTTATAGGCCTTTGAGGAATACAAGTTATGAGAACAGTTTTAGAGGCCTTTAAGGTCTACTAGTTATGAGAACAGTTTTAGAGGCCTTTAAGGTCTACTAATTATGAGAACAGTTTTAGAGGCCTTTAAGGTCTACTAGTTATGAGAACAGTTTAGAGGTCCTTGAGGTCTACTAGTTATGAGAACAGTATTAGAGGCCTTTAAATTAAGTTTTAAAGGCCTTTAAGGTCTAATAGTTATGAGAACAGTTTATAGGCCTTTGAGGAATACAAGTTATGAGAACAGTTTTAGAGGCCTTTAAGGTCTACTGGTTATGAGAACTGTTTATAGGCCTTTGAGGAATACTTTTTATGAGAACAGTTTTAGAGGCCTTTAAGGACTACTAATAATAAGAAGAAGTTTTTAAGGCCTTTAAGGTCTACTAGTTATGAGAACAGTTTATAGGCCTTTGAGGAATACTAGTTATGAGAACAGTTTTAGAGGCCTTTAAGGTCTACTAGTTATGAGAACAGTTTTAGAGGCCTTTAAGGTCTACTAGTTATGAGAACAGTTTTAGAGGCCTTTAAGGTCTACTAATTATGAGAACAGTTTTAGAGGCTTTTAAGGTCTACTAATTATGAGAAGAGGTTTTAGAGGCCTTTAACGTCTACTAGTTATGAGAACAGTTTTAGAGGCCTTTAAGGGTCCACAGTAAACGCATCGAATCGGTTCAAAAGAACTTTTTGCTTTTCGCTTTACGCGGCTTAAACTGGGATGCTGAACAGAGATTACCCTCCTATTATAGTAGACTTCTCCTAATTAACTTACCCTCCTTGGCTAATCGTAGAACTATGCTTGGTATTACCTTTATTTATAACCTAATTCACGGCGATGTGGAAAGTACTGACTTGTTAGGTCAGCTAAATTTCCATGTTCCCAGTAGAAATACTAGATCGTAGATTCCCTTAGTTTTGCGCCATTGTAGAACCTCCTATGAACTGCATGATCCCTTTAGAGTACTGTGTGCAAGTTATAATGATTTGTATTCGGTGATCTCACATGTCGATAGTCTTCCTAAACTAAAAACTTTAATCCTTACCCACTTAGATCGCATGCATGCAAACACTCAGGCTGCTCGCCGGTAGTTTATTTCCTCGCATTCTTTTCTTTATTTTCCATCGCGTCTACTAATACCTAACCCTAACAGGCACGTGCCTGGTTTCATAAGGGCCACTTGAGTGTACTGACCGTAGTGCATCAACGTCCATATATAAGATCTACTAAATATGAGAAGAAGTTTTAAAGCCCTTTAAGGTCTACTAGTTATGAGAACAGTTTAGAGGCCTTTGAGGAATACTAGTTATGAGAAAAGTTTTAGAGGCCTTTAAGGTCTACTAAATATGAGAAGAAGTTTTAAAGGCCGTTAAGGCCTACTAGTTATGAGAACAGTTTAGAGGCCTTTGAGGAATACAAGTTATGAGAACAGTTTTAGAGGCCTTTAAGGTCTACTAGTTATGAGAACAGTTTTAGAGGCCATTAAGATCTACTACATATGAGAAGAAGTTTTAAAGGCCTTTAAGGTCTAATAGTTATGAGAACAGTTTTAGAGGCCTTTAAGGTCTACTAATTGTGAGAAGAGTTTTTAAAGGCCTTTAAGGTCTACTAGTTATAAGAACAGTTTAGAGGCCCTTGAGGTCTACTAGTTATAAAAACAGTTTTAGAGGCCTTTAAGGTCTACTAGTTATGAGAACAGTTTTAGAGGCCTTTAAGGTCTACTAAATATGAGAAGAAGTTTTAAAGGCCTTTAAGGTCTACTAGTTATAAGAACAGTTTAGAGGCCCTTGAGGTCTACTAGTTATAAAAACAGTTTTAGAGGCCTTTAAGGTCTACTAGTTATGAGAACAGTTTTAGAGGCCTTTAAGGTCTACTAAATATGAGAAGAAGTTTTAAAGGCCTTTAAGGTCTAATAGTTATGAGAACAGTTTATAGGCCTTTAAGGAATACAAGTTATGAGAACAGTTTTAGAGGCCTTTAAGGTCTACTAGTTATGAGAACAGTTTTAGAGGCCTTTAAGGTCTACTAATTGTGAGAAGAGTTTTTAAAGGCCTTTAAGGTCTACTAGTTATAAGAACAGTTTAGAGGCCCTTGAGGTCTACTAGTTATAAAAACAGTTTTAGAGGCCTTTAAGGTCTACTAGTTATGAGAACAGTTTTAGAGGCCTTTAAGGTCTACTAAATATGAGAAGAAGTTTTAAAGGCCTTTAAGGTCTAATAGTTATGAGAACAGTTTATAGGCCTTTGAGGAATACAAGTTATGAGAACAGTTTTAGAGGCCTTTAAGGTCTACTAGTTATGAGAACAGTTTTAGAGGCCTTTAAGGTCTACTAATTATGAGAACAGTTTTAGAGGCCTTTAAGGTCTACTAGTTATGAGAACAGTTTAGAGGTCCTTGAGGTCTACTAGTTATGAGAACAGTATTAGAGGCCTTTAAATTAAGTTTTAAAGGCCTTTAAGGTCTAATAGTTATAAGAACAGTTTATAGGCCTTTGAGGAATACAAGTTATGAGAACAGTTTTAGAGGCCTTTAAGGTCTACTGGTTATGAGAACTGTTTATAGGCCTTTGAGGAATACTTTTTATGAGAACAGTTTTAGAGGCCTTTAAGGCCTACTAAATATAAGAAGAAGTTTTTAAGGCCTTTAAGGTCTACTAGTTATGAGAACAGTTTATAGGCCTTTGAGGAATACTAGTTATGAGAACAGTTTTAGAGGCCTTTAAGGTCTACTAGTTATGAGAACAGTTTTAGAGGCCTTTAAGGTCTACTAGTTATGAGAACAGTTTTAGAGGCCTTTAAGGTCTACTAATTATGAGAACAGTTTTAGAGGCCTTTAAGGTCTACTAATTATGAGAAGAGGTTTTAGAGGCCTTTAACGTCTACTAGTTATGAGAACAGTTTTAGAGGCCTTTAAGGGTCCACAGTAAACGCATCGAATCGGTTCAAAAGAACTTTTTGCTTTTCGCTTTACGCGGCTTAAACTGGGATGCTGAACAGAGATTACCCTCCTATTATAGTAGACTTCTCCTAATTAACTTACCCTCCTTGGCTAATCGTAGAACTATGCTTGGTATTACCTTTATTTATAACCTAATTCACGGCGATGTGGAAAGTACTGACTTGTTAGGTCAGCTAAATTTCCATGTTCCCAGTAGAAATACTAGATCGTAGATTCCCTTAGTTTTGCGCCATTGTAGAACCTCCTATGAACTGCATGATCCCTTTAGAGTACTGTGTGCAAGTTATAATGATTTGTATTCGGTGATCTCACATGTCGATAGTCTTTCTAAACTAAAAACTTTAATCCTTACCCACTTAGATCGCATGCATGCAAACACTCAGGCTGCTCGCCGGTAGTTTATTTCCTCGCATTCTTTTCTTTATTTTCCATCGCGTCTACTAATACCTAACCCTAACAGGCACGTGCCTGGTTTCATAAGGGCCACTTGAGTGTACTGACCGTAGTGCATCAACGTCCATATATAAGATCTACTAAATATGAGAAGAAGTTTTAAAGCCCTTTAAGGTCTACTAGTTATGAGAACAGTTTAGAGGCCTTTGAGGAATACTAGTTATGAGAAAAGTTTTAGAGGCCTTTAAGGTCTACTAAATATGAGAAGAAGTTTTAAAGGCCGTTAAGGCCTACTAGTTATGAGAACAGTTTAGAGGCCTTTGAGGAATACTAGTTATGAGAACAGTTTTAGAGGCCTTCAAGGTCTACTTAATATGAGAAGAAGTTTTAAAGGCCTTTAAGGTCTAATAGTTATGAGAACAGTTTATAGGCCTTTAAGGAATACAAGTTATGAGAACAGTTTTAGAGGCCTTTAAGGTCTACTAGTTATGAGAACAGTTTTAGAGGCCTTTAAGGTCTACTAATTGTGAGAAGAGTTTTTAAAGGCCTTTAAGGTCTACTAGTTATAAAAACAGTTATAGAGGCCTTTAAGGTCTACTAATTATGAGAAGAGGTTTTAGAGGCCTTTAAGGTCTACTAGTTATGAGAACAGTTTAGAGGCCCTTGAGGTCTACTAGTTATGAGAACAGTTTTAGAGGACTTTAAGGTCTACTAATTATGAGAAGAGGTTTTAGAGGCCTTTAAGGTCTACTAGTTATGAGAACAGTTTAGAGGCCCTTGAGGTCTACTAGTTATGAGAACAGTTTTAGAGGCTTTTAAGGTCTACTAGTTATGAAAACAGTTTTAGAGGCCTTTAAGGTCTTCTAGTTATGAGAAGAGGTTTTAGAGGCCTTTAAGGTCTAGTAATTATGAGAAGAGGTGTTAGAGGCCTTTAAGGGTACTAATTATGTGAAGAGGTTTTAGAGGCCTTTAAGGACTACTAAATATAAGAAGAAGTTTTTAAGGCCTTTAAGGTCTACTAGTTATGAGAACAGTTTATAGGCCTTTGAGGAATACTAGTTATGAGAACACTTTTAGAGGCCTTTAAGGTCTACTAGTTATGAGAACAGTTTTAGAGGCCTTTAAGGTCTACTAGTTATGAGAAGAGTTTTAGAGGCCTTTAAGGTCTACTAATTATGATAACAGTTTTAGAGGCCTTTAAGGTCTACTAATAATGAGAAGAGGTTTTAGAGGCCTTTAAGGTCTACTAGTTATGAGAACAGTTTTAGAGGCCTTTAAGATCTACTAAATATGAGAAGAAGTTTTAAAGGCCTTTAAGGTCTACTAGTTATGAGAACAGTTTAGAGGCCTTTGAGGAATACTAGTTATGAGAAAAGTTTTAGAGGAATTTAAGGTCTACTAAATATGAGAAGAAGTTTTAAAGGCCGTTAAGGCCTACTAGTTATGAGAATAGTTTAGAGGCCTTTGAGGAATACTAGTTATGAGAACAGTTTTAGAGGCCTCCAAGGTCTACTAAATATGAGAAGAAGTTTTAAAGGCCTTTAAGGTCTAATAGTTATGAGAACAGTTTATAGGCCTTTAAGGAATACAAGTTATGAGAACAGTTATAGAGGCCTTTAAGGTCTACTAATTATGTGAAGAGGTTTTAGAGGCCTTTAAGGTCTACTAGTTATGAGAACAGTTTAGAGGCCCTTGAGGTCTACTAGTTATGAGAACAGTTTTAGAGGCTTTTAAGGTCTACTAGTTATGAAAACAGTTTTAGAGGCCTTTAAGGTCTACTAGTTATGAGAACAGTTTTAGAGGCCTTTAAGGTCTACTAGTTATGAGAACAGTTTTAGAGGCCTTTAAGGTCTACTAATTATGAGAACAGTTTTAGAGGCCTTTAAGGTCTACTAATTATGAGAAGAGGTTTTAGAGGCCTTTAACGTCTACTAGTTATGAGAACAGTTTTAGAGGCCTTTAAGGGTCCACAGTAAACGCATCGAATCGGTTCAAAAGAACTTTTTGCTTTTCGCTTTACGCGGCTTAAACTGGGATGCTGAACAGAGATTACCCTCCTATTATAGTAGACTTCTCCTAATTAACTTACCCTCCTTGGCTAATCGTAGAACTATGCTTGGTATTACCTTTATTTATAACCTAATTCACGGCGATGTGGAAAGTACTGACTTGTTAGGTCAGCTAAATTTCCATGTTCCCAGTAGAAATACTAGATCGTAGATTCCCTTAGTTTTGCGCCATTGTAGAACCTCCTATAAACTGCATGATCCCTTTAGAGTACTGTGTGCAAGTTATAATGATTTGTATTCGGTGATCTCACATGTCGATAGTCTTCCTAAACTAAAAACTTTAATCCTTACCCACTTAGATCGCATGCATGCAAACACTCAGGCTGCTCGCCGGTAGTTTATTTCCTCGCATTCTTTTCTTTATTTTCCATCGCGTCTACTAATACCTAACCCTAACAGGCACGTGCCTGGTTTCATAAGGGCCACTTGAGTGTACTGACCGTAGTGCATCAACGTCCATATATAAGATCTACTAAATATGAGAAGAAGTTTTAAAGCCCTTTAAGGTCTACTAGTTATGAGAACAGTTTAGAGGCCTTTGAGGAATACTAGTTATGAGAAAAGTTTTAGAGGCCTTTAAGGTCTACTAAATATGAGAAGAAGTTTTAAAGGCCGTTAAGGCCACTAGTTATGAGAACAGTTTAGAGGCCTTTGAGGAATACTAGTTATGAGAACAGTTTTAGAGGCCTTCAAGGTCTACTTAATATGAGAAGAAGTTTTAAAGGCCTTTAAGGTCTAATAGTTATAAGAACAGTTTATAGGCCTTTAAGGAATACAAGTTATGAGAACAGTTTTAGAGGCCTTTAAGGTCTACTAGTTATGAGAACAGTTTTAGAGGCCTTTAAGGTCTACTAATTGTGAGAAGAGTTTTTAAAGGCCTTTAAGGTCTACTAGTTATAAAAACAGTTTAGAGGTCCTTGAGGTCTACTAGTTATGAAAACAGTTTTAGAGGCCTTTAAGGTCTACTAGTTATGAGAACAGTTTAGAGGCCCTTGAGGTCTACTAGTTATGAGAACAGTTTTAGAGGCTTTTAAGGTCTACTAGTTATGAAAACAGTTTTAGAGGCCTTTAAGGTCTACTAGTTATGAGAACAGTTTTAGAGGCCTTTAAGGTCTACTAAATATGAGAAGAAGTTTTAAAGGCCTTTAAGGTCTAATAGTTATGAGAACAGTATATAGGCCTTTGAGGAATACAAGTTATGAGAACAGTTTTAGAGGCCTTTAAGGTCTACTAGTTATGAGAACAGTTTTAGAGGCCTTTAAGGTCTACTAATTATGAGAACAGTTTTAGAGGCCTTTAAGGTCTACTAGTTATGAGAACAGTTTAGAGGTCCTTGAGGTCTACTAGTTATGAGAACAGTATTAGAGGCCTTTAAATTAAGTTTTAAAGGCCTTTAAGGTCTAATAGTTATGAGAACAGTTTATAGGCCTTTGAGGAATACAAGTTATGAGAACAGTTTTAGAGGCCTTTAAGGTCTACTGGTTATGAGAACAGTTTATAGGCCTTTGAGGAATACTAGTTATGAGAACAGTTTTAGAGGCCTTTATGGACTACTAAATATAAGAAGAAGTTTTTAAGGCCTTTAAGGTCTACTAGTTATGAGAACAGTTTATAGGCCTTTGAGGAATACTAGTTATGAGAACAGTTTTAGAGGCCTTTAAGGTCTACTAGTTATGAGAACAGTTTTAGAGGCCTTTAAGGTCTACTAGTTATGAGAACAGTTTTAGAGGCCTTTAAGGTCTACTAATTATGAGAACAGTTTTAGAGGCCTTTAAGGGTCCACAGTAAACGCATCGAATCGGTTCAAAAGAACTTTTTGCTTTTCGCTTTACGCGGCTTAAACTGGGATGCTGAACAGAGATTACCCTCCTATTATAGTAGACTTCTCCTAATTAACTTACCCTCCTTGGCTAATCGTAGAACTATGCTTGGTATTACCTTTATTTATAACCTAATTCACGGCGATGTGGAAAGTACTGACTTGTTAGGTCAGCTAAATTTCCATGTTCCCAGTAGAAATACTAGATCGTAGATTCCCTTAGTTTTGCGCCATTGTAGAACCTCCTATGAACTGCATGATCCCTTTAGAGTACTGTGTGCAAGTTATAATGATTTGTATTCGGTGATCTCACATGTCGATAGTCTTCCTAAACTAAAAACTTTAATCCTTACCCACTTAGATCGCATGCATGCAAACACTCAGGCTGCTCGCCGGTAGTTTATTTCCTCGCATTCTTTTCTTTATTTTCCATCGCGTCTACTAATACCTAACCCTAACAGGCACGTGCCTGGTTTCATAAGGGCCACTTGAGTGTACTGACCGTAGTGCATCAACGTCCATATATAAGATCTACTAAATATGAGAAGAAGTTTTAAAGCCCTTTAAGGTCTACTAGTTATGAGAACAGTTTAGAGGCCTTTGAGGAATACTAGTTATGAGAAAAGTTTTAGAGGCCTTTAAGGTCTACTAAATATGAGAAGAAGTTTTAAAGGCCGTTAAGGCCTACTAGTTATGAGAACAGTTTAGAGGCCTTTGAGGAATACTAGTTATGAGAACAGTTTTAGAGGCCTTCAAGGTCTACTTAATATGAGAAGAAGTTTTAAAGGCCTTTAAGGTCTAATAGTTATAAGAACAGTTTATAGGCCTTTAAGGAATACAAGTTATGAGAACAGTTTTAGAGGCCTTTAAGGTCTACTAGTTATGAGAACAGTTTTAGAGGCCTTTAAGGTCTACTAATTGTGAGAAGAGTTTTTAAAGGCCTTTAAGGTCTACTAGTTATAAAAACAGTTTAGAGGTCCTTGAGGTCTACTAGTTATGCAAACAGTTTTAGAGGCCTTTAAGGTCTACTAGTTATGAGAACAGTTTTAGAGGCCTTTAAGGTCTACTAAATATGAGAAGAAGTTTTAAAGGCCTTTAAGGTCTAATAGTTATGAGAACAGTTATAGAGGCCTTTAAGGTCTACTAATTATGAGAAGAGGTTTTAGAGGCCTTTAAGGTCTACTAGTTATGAGAACAGTTTAGAGGCCCTTGAGGTCTACTAGTTATGAGAACAGTTATAGAGGCCTTTAAGGTCTACTAATTATGAGAAGAGGTTTTAGAGGCCTTTAAGGTTAGTTATGAGAACAGTTTAGAGGCCCTTGAGGTCTACTAGTTATGAGAACAGTTTTAGAGGCTTTTAAGGTCTACTAGTTATGAGAACGGTTTAGAGGCCCTTGAGGTCTACTAGTTATGAGAACAGTTAGAGGCCCTTGAGGTCTACTAGTTATGAGAACAGTTATAGAGGCCTTTAAGGTTTACTAGTTATGAGAACAGTTATAGAGGCCTTTAAAGTCTACTAGTTATGAGAAGAGGTTTTAGAGGCCTTTAAGGTCTACTAGTTATAAGAACAATTTAGAGTCCCTTGAGGTCTACTAGTTATGAGAACTGTTTTAGAGGCCTTTAAGGTCTACTAATTATGAGAAGAGGTTTTAAAGGCCTTTAAGGTCTACTAGTTATAAGAACAGTTTAGAGGCCCTTGAGGTCTACTAGTTATGAAAACAGTTTTAGAGGCCTTTAAGGTCTTCTAGTTATGAGAAGAGGTTTTAGAGGCCTTTAAGGTCTAGTAATTATGAGAAGAGGTGTTAGAGGCCTTTAAGGGTACTAATTATGTGAAGAGGTTTTAGAGGCCTTTAAGGTCTACTAAATATGAGAAGAGGTTTTAGAGGCCTTTAAGGTCTACTAGTTATGAGAACAGTTAGAGGCCCTTGAGGTCTACTAGTTATGAAAACAGTTTTAGAGGACTTTAAGGTCTACTAAATATGAGAAGAAGTTTTAAAGGCATTTAATGTCTACTTGTTATGAGAACAGTTTATAGGCCTTTGAGGTCTACTAGTTATGAGAACAGTTATAGAGGCCTTTAAAGTCTTTTAGTTATGAGAAGAGGTTTTAGAGGCCTTTAAGGTCTACTAGTTATAAGAACAATTTAGAGTCCCTTGAGGTCTACTAGTTATGAGAACTGTTTTAGAGGCCTTTAAGGTCTACTAATTATGAGAAGAGGTTTTAAAGGCCTTTAAGGTCTAATAGTTATGAGAACAGTTATAGAGGCCTTTAAGGTCTACTAATTATGAGAAGAGGTTTTAGAGGCCTTTAAGGTCTACTAGTTATGAGAACAGTTTAGAGGCCCTTGAGGTCTACTAGTTATGAGAACAGTTATAGAGGCCTTTAAGGTCTACTAATTATGAGAAGAGGTTTTAGAGGCCTTTAAGGTCTACTAGTTATGAGAACAGTTTAGAGGCCCTTGAGGTCTACTAGTTATGAGAACAGTTTTAGAGGCTTTTAAGGTCTACTAGTTATGAGAACGGTTTAGAGGCCCTTGAGGTCTACTAGTTATGAGAACAGTTAGAGGCCCTTGAGGTCTACTAGTTATGAGAACAGTTATAGAGGCCTTTAAGGTCTACTAGTTATGAGAACAGTTATAGAGGCCTTTAAAGTCTTTTAGTTATGAGAAGAGGTTTTAGAGGCCTTTAAGGTCTACTAGTTATAAGAACAATTTAGAGTCCCTTGAGGTCTACTAGTTATGAGAACTGTTTTAGAGGCCTTTAAGGTCTACTAATTATGAGAAGAGGTTTTAAAGGCCTTTAAGGTCTACTAGTTATAAGAACAGTTTAGAGGCCCTTGAGGTCTACTAGTTATGAAAACAGGTTTAGAGGCCTTTAAGGTCTTCTAGTTATGAGAAGAGGTTTTAGAGGCCTTTAAGGTCTAGTAATTATGAGAAGAGGTTTTAGAGGCCTTTAAGGTCTACTAGTTATGAGAACAGTTAGAGGCCCTTGAGGTCTACTAGTTATGAGAACAGTTATAGAGGCCTTTAAGGTCTACTAATTATGAGAAGAGGTTTTAGAGGCCTTTAAGGTCTACTAGTTATGAGAACAGTTTAGAGGCCCTTGAGGTCTACTAGTTATGAGAACAGTTTTAGAGGACTTTAAGGTCTACTAAATATGAGAAGAAGTTTTAAAGGCATTTAATGTCTACTTGTTATGAGAACAGTTTATAGGCCTTTGAGGAATACTAGTTCTGAGAACAGTTTAAAGGCCTTTAAGGTCTACTAGTTATGAGAACAGTTTTAGAGGCCTTTAAGGTCTACTAGTTTTGAGAACAGTTTTAGAGGCCTTTAAGGTCTACTAATAATGAGAACAGTTTTAGAGGCCTTTAAGGTCTACTGAATATAAAAAGAAGTTTTAAAGGCCTTTAAGGTCTAATAGTTATGAGAACAGTTTATAGGCTTTTGAGGAATACTAGTTATGAGAAGAGGTTTAAGAGGCCTTTAAGGTCTACTAGTTATGAGAACAGTTTTAGAGGCCTTTAAGATCTACTAGTTATGAGAAGAGGTTTTAGAGGCCTTTAAGGTCTACTAGTTATCAGAACAATTTAGAGTCCCTTGAGGTCTACTAGTTATGAGAACAGTTTTAGAGGCCTTTAAGGTCTACTAATTATGAGAGGAGGTTTTAAAGGCCTTTAAGGTCTACTAGTTATAAGAACAGTTTAGAGGCCCTTGAGGTCTACTAGTTATGAAAACAGTTTTAGAGGCCTTTAAGGTCTTCTAGTTATGAGAAGAGGTTTTAGAGGCCTTTAAGGTCTAATAATTATGAGAAGAGGTTTTAGAGGCCTTTAAGGGTACTAATTATGAGAAGAGGTTTTAGAGGCCTTTAAGGGTACTAATTATGAGAAGAGGTTTTAGAGGCCTTTAAGGTCTACTAGTTATGAGAACAGTTAGAGGCCCTTGAGGTCTACTAGTTATGAGAACAGTTTTGGAGGCCTTTAAGGTCTTCTAGTTATGAGAACAGTTTTAGAGGCCTTTAAGGTCTACTAAATATGAGAAGAAGTTTTAAAGGCCTTTAAGGTCTACTAGTTATGAGAACAGTTTAGAGGCCTTTGAGGAATACTAGTTATGAGAACAGTTTTAGAGGCCCTTGAGGTCTACTAGTAATGAGAACAGTTATAGAGGCCTTTAAAGTCTACTAGTTATGAGAAGAGGTTTTAGAGGCCTTTAAGGTCTACTAGTTATGAGAACAGTTTATAGGCCTTTGAGGAATACTAGTTATGAGAACAGTTTAGAGGCCTTTAAGGTCTACTAGTTATGAGAACAGTTTTAGAGGCCTTTAAGGTCTACTAGTTTTGAGAACAGTTTTAGAGGCCTTTAAGGTCTACTAATTGTGAGAAGAGTTTTTATAGGCCTTTAAGGTCTACTAGTTATAAAAACAGTTTAGAGGTCCTTGAGGTCTACTAGTTATGAAAACAGTTTTAGAGGCCTTTAAGGTCTACTAGTTATAAGAACAGTTTTAGAGGCCTTTAAGGTCTACTAAATATGAGAAGAAGTTTTAAAGGCCTTTAAGGTCTAATAGTTATGAGAACAGTTATAGAGGCCTTTAAGGTCTACTAATTATGAGAAGAGGTTTTAGAGGCCTTTAAGGTCTACTAGTTATGAGAACAGTTTAGAGGCCCTTGAGGTCTACTAGTTATGAGAACAGTTATAGAGGCCTTTAAGGTCTACTAATTATGAGAAGAGGTTTTAGAGGCCTTTAAGGTCTACTAGTTATGAGAACAGTTTAGAGGCCCTTGAGGTCTACTAGTTATGAGAACAGTTTTAGAGGCTTTTAATGTCTACTAGTTATGAGAACGGTTTAGAGGCCCTTGAGGTCTACTAGTTATGAGAACAGTTAGAGGCCCTTGAGGTCTACTAGTTATGAGAACAGTTATAGAGGCCTTTAAGGTCTACTAGTTATGAGAACAGTTATAGAGGCCTTTAAAGTCTACTAGTTATGAGAAGAGCTTTTAGAGGCCTTTAAGGTCTACTAGTTATAAGAACAATTTAGAGTCCCTTGAGGTCTACTAGTTATGAGAACTGTTTTAGAGGCCTTTAAGGTCTACTAATTATGAGAAGAGGTTTTAAAGGCCTTTAAGGTCTACTAGTTATAAGAACAGTTTAGAGGCCCTTGAGGTCTACTAGTTATGAAAACAGTTTTAGAGGCCTTTAAGGTCTTCTAGTTATGAGAAGAGGTTTTAGAGGCCTTTAAGGTCTAGTAATTATGAGAAGAGGTTTTAGAGGCCTTTAAGGTCTACTAGTTATGAGAACAGTTAGAGGCCCTTGAGGTCTACTAGTTATGAGAACAGTTATAGAGGCCTTTAAGGTCTACTAATTATGAGAAGAGGTTTTAGAGGCCTTTAAGGTCTACTAGTTATGAGAACAGTTTAGAGGCCCTTGAGGTCTACTAGTTATGAGAACAGTTTTGGAGGCCTTTAAGGTCTTCTAGTTATGAGAACAGTTTTAGAGGCCTTTAAGGTCTACTAAATATTGGAAGAAGTTTTAAAGGCATTTAATGTCTACTTGTTATGAGAACAGTTTATAGGCCTTTGAGGAATACTAGTTCTGAGAACAGTTTAAAGGCCTTTAAGGTCTACTAGTTATGAGAACAGTTTTAGAGGCCTTTAAGGTCTACTAGTTTTGAGAACAGTTTTAAAGGCCTTCAAGGTCTACTAATAATGAGAACAGTTTTAGAGGCCTTTAAGGTCTACTGAATATAAAAAGAAGTTTTAAAGGCCTTTAAGGTCTAATAGTTATGAGAACAGTTTATAGGCTTTTGAGGAATACTAGTTATGAGAAGAGGTTTAAGAGGCCTTTAAGGTCTACTAGTTATGAGAACAGTTTTAGAGGCCTTTAAGATCTACAAGTTATGAGAAGAGGTTTTAGAGGCCTTTAAGGTCTACTAGTTATAAGAACAATTTAGAGTCCCTTGAGGTCTACTAGTTATGAGAACAGTTTTAGAGGCCTTTAAGGTCTACTAATTATGAGAGGAGGTTTTAAAGGCCTTTAAGGTCTACTAGTTATAAGAACAGTTTAGAGGCCCTTGAGGTCTACTAGTTATGAAAACAGTTTTAGAGGCCTTTAAGGTCTTCTAGTTATGAGAAGAGGTTTTAGAGGCCTTTAAGGTCTAATAATTATGAGAAGAGGTTTTAGAGGCCTTTAAGGGTACTAATTATGTGAAGAGGTTTTAGAGGCCTTTAAGGGTACTAATTATGAGAAGAGGTTTTAGAGGCCTTTAAGGTCTACTAGTTATGAGAACAGTTAGAGGCCCTTGAGGTCTACTAGTTATGAGAACAGTTTTGGAGGCCTTTAAGGTCTTCTAGTTATGAGAACAGTTTTAGAGGCCTTTAAGGTCTACTAAATATGAGAAGAAGTTTTAAAGGCCTTTAAGGTCTACTAGTTATGAGAACAGTTTAGAGGCCTTTGAGGAATACTAGTTATGAGAACAGTTTTAGAGGCCCTTGAGGTCTACTAGTAATGAGAACAGTTTAGAGGCCCTTGAGGTCTACTAGTTATGAGAACAGTTTTAGAGGACTTTAAGGTCTACTAAATATGAGAAGAAGTTTTAAAGGCATTTAATGTCTACTTGTTATGAAAACAGTTTATAGGCCTTTGAGGAATACTAGTTCTGAGAACAGTTTAAAGGCCTTTAAGGTCTACTAGTTATGAGAACAGTTTTAGAGGCCTTTAAGGTCTACTAGTTTTGAGAAAAGTTTTAAAGGCCTTTAAGGTCTACTAATAATGAGAACAGTTTTAGAGGCCTTTAAGGTCTACTATATATAAAAAGAAGTTTTAAAGGCCTTTAAGGTCTAATAGTTATGAGAACAGTTTATAGGCTTTTGAGGAATACTAGTTATGAGAAGAGGTTTAAGAGGCCTTAAGGTCTACTAGTTATGAGAACAGTTTTAGAGGCCTTTAAGATCTACTAGTTATGAGAAGAGGTTTTAGAGGCCTTTAAGGTCTACTAGTTATAAGAACAATTTAGAGTCCCTTGAGGTCTACTAGTTATGAGAACAGATTTAGAGGCCTTTAAGGTCTACTAATTATGAGAGGAGGTTTTAAAGGCCTTTAAGGTCTACTAGTTATAAGAACAGTTTAGAGGCCCTTGAGGTCTACTAGTTATGAAAACAGTTTTAGAGGCCTTTAAGGTCTTCTAGTTATGAGAAGAGGTTTTAGAGGCCTTTAAGGTCTAATAATTATGAGAAGAGGTTTTAGAGGCCTTTAAGGGTACTAATTATGTGAAGAGGTTTTAGAGGCCTTTAAGGGTACTAATTATGAGAAGAGGTTTTAGAGGCCTTTAAGGTCTACTAGTTATAAGAACAATTTAGAGTCCCTTGAGGTCTACTAGTTATGAGAACAGTTTTAGAGGCCTTTAAGGTCTACTAATTATGAGAAGAGGTTTTAAAGGCCTTTAAGGTCTACTAGTTATAAGAACAGTTTAGAGGCCCTTGAGGTCTACTAGTTATGAGAACACTTATAGAGGCCTTTAAGGTCTACTAATTATGAAAAGAGGTTTTAGAGGCCTTTAAGGTCTACTAGTTATGAGAACAGTTTATAGGCCTTTGAGGAATACTAGTTATGAGAACAGTTTAGAGGCCTTTAAGGTCTACTAGTTATGAGAACAGTTTTAGAGGCCTTTAAGGTCTACTAGTTTTGAGAACAGTTTTAGAGGCCTTTAAGGTCTACTAATTATGAGAACAGTTTTAGAGGCCTTTAAGGTCTACTAGTTATGAGAACAGTTTAGAGGCCCTTGAGGTCTACTAGTTATGAGAACCGTTATAGAGGCCTTTAAGGTCTACTAGTTATGAGAAGAGGTTTTAGAGGCCTTTAAGGTCTACTAGTTATGAGAACAGTTTAGAGGCCCTTGAGGTCTACTAGTTATGAGAACAGTTTTAGAGGCTTTTAAGGTCTACTAGTTATGAGAACGGTTTAGAGGCCCTTGAGGTCTACTAGTTATGAGAACAGTTAGAGGCCCTTGAGGTCTACTAGTTATGAGAACAGTTATAGAGGCCTTTAAGGTCTACTAGTTATGAGAACAGTTATAGAGGCCTTTAAAGTCTACTAGTTATGAGAGGAGGTTTTAGAGGCCTTTAAGGTCTACTAGTTATAAGAACAATTTAGAGTCCCTTGAGGTCTACTAGTTATGAGAACTGTTTTAGAGGCCTTTAAGGTCTACTAATTATGAGAAGAGGTTTTAAAGGCCTTTAAGGTCTACTAGTTATAAGAACAGTTTAGAGGCCCTTGAGGTCTAATAGTTATGAAAACAGTTTTAGAGTTCTTTAAGGTCTTCTAGTTATGAGAAGAGGTTTTAGAGGCCTTTAAGGTCTACTAAATATGAGAAGAGGTTTTAGAGGACTTTAAGGTCTACTAGTTATGAGAACAGTTAGAGGCCCTTGAGGTCTACTAGTTATGAGAACAGTTATAGAGGCCTTTACGGTCTACTAATTATGAGAAGAGGTTTTAGAGGCCTTTAAGGTCTACTAGTTATGAGAACAGTTTAGAGGCCCTTGAGGTCTACTAGTTATGAGAATAGTTTTAGAGGACTTTAAGGTCTGCTAAATATGAGAAGAAGTTTTAAAGGCATTTAATGTCTACTTGTTATGAGAACAGTTTATAGGCCTTTGAGGAATACTAGTTCTGAGAACATTTTAAAGGCCTTTAAGGTCTACTAGTTATGAGAACAGTTTTAGAGGCCTTTAAGGTCTACTAGTTTTGAGAACAGTTTTAAAGGCCTTTAAGGTCTACTAATAATGAGAACAGTTTTAGAGGCTTTTAAGGTCTACTAAATATAAAAAGAAGTTTTAAAGGCCTTTAAGGTCTAATAGTTATGAGAACAGTTTATAGGCTTTTGAGGAATACTAGTTATGAGAAGAGGTTTAAGAGGCCTTTAGGGTCTACTAGTTATGAGAACAGTTTTAGAGGCCTTTAAGATCTACTAGTTATGAGAAGAGGTTTTAGAGGCCTTTAAGGTCTACTAGTTATAAGAACAATTTAGAGTCCCTTGAGGTCTACTAGTTATGAGAACAGTTTTAGAGGCCTTTAAGGTCTACTAATTATGAGAGGAGGTTTTAAAGGCCTTTAAGGTCTACTAGTTATAAGAACAGTTTAGAGGCCCTTGAGGTCTACTAGTTATAAAAACAGTTTTAGAGGCCTTTAAGGTCTTCTAGTTATGAGAAGAGGTTTTAGAGGCCTTTAAGGTCTAATAATTATGAGAAGAGGTTTTAGAGGCCTTTAAGGGTACTAATTATGTGAAGAGGTTTTAGAGGCCTTTAAGGGTACTAATTATGAGAAGAGGTTTTAGAGGCCTTTAAGGTCTACTAGTTATGAGAACAGTTAGGGGCCCTTGAGGTCTACTAGTTATGAGAACAGTTTTGGAGGCCTTTAAGGTCTTCTAGTTATGAGAACAGTTTTAGAGGCCTTTAAGGTCTACTAAATATGAGAAGAAGTTTTAAAGGCCTTTAAGGTCTACTAGTTATGAGAACAGTTTAGAGGCCTTTGAGGAATACTAGTTATGAGAACAGTTTTAGAGGCCCTTGAGGTCTACTAGTAATGAGAACAGTTATAGAGGCCTTTAAAGTCTACTAGTTATGAGAAGAGGTTTTAGAGGCCTTTAAGGTCTACTAGTTATAAGAACAATTTAGAGTCCCTTGAGGTCTACTAGTTATGAGAACAGTTTTAGAGGCCTTTAAGGTCTACTAATTATGAGAAGAGGTTTTAAAGGCCTTTAAGGTCTACTAGTTATAAGAACAGTTTAGAGGCCCTTGAGGTCTACTAGTTATGAGAACACTTATAGAGGCCTTTAAGGTCTACTAATTATGAAAAGAGGTTTTAGAGGCCTTTAAGGTCTACTAGTTATGAGAACAGTTTATAGGCCTTTGAGGAATACTAGTTATGAGAACAGTTTAGAGGCCTTTAAGGTCTACTAGTTATGAGAACAGTTTTAGAGGCCTTTAAGGTCTACTAGTTTTGAGAACAGTTTTAGAGGCCTTTAAGGTCTACTAATTATGAGAACAGTTTTAGAGGCCTTTAAGGTTTACTAGTTATGAGAACAGTTTAGAGGCCCTTGAGGTCTACTAGTTATGAGAACAGTTATAGAGGCCTTTAAGGTCTACTAATTATGAGAAGAGGTTTTAGAGGCCTTTAAGGTCTACTAGTTATGAGAACAGTTTAGAGGCCCTTGAGGTCTACTAGTTATGAGAACAGTTTTAGAGGCTTTTAAGGTCTACTAGTTATGAGAACGGTTTAGAGGCCCTTGAGGTCTACTAGTTATGAGAACAGTTAGAGGCCCTTGAGGTCTACTAGTTATGAGAACAGTTATAGAGGCCTTTAAGGTCTACTAGTTATGAGAACAGTTATAGAGGCCTTTAAAGTCTACTAGTTATGAGAGGAGGTTTTAGAGGCCTTTAAGGTCTACTAGTTATAAGAACAATTTAGAGTCCCTTGAGGTCTACTAGTTATGAGAACTGTTTTAGAGGCCTTTAAGGTCTACTAATTATGAGAAGAGGTTTTAAAGGCCTTTAAGGTCTACTAGTTATAAGAACAGTTTAGAGGCCCTTGAGGTCTAATAGTTATGAAAACAGTTTTAGAGTTCTTTAAGGTCTTCTAGTTATGAGAAGAGGTTTTAGAGGCCTTTAAGGTCTACTAAATATGAGAAGAGGTTTTAGAGGACTTTAAGGTCTACTAGTTATGAGAACAGTTAGAGGCCCTTGAGGTCTACTAGTTATGAGAACAGTTATAGAGGCCTTTAAGGTCTACTAATTATGAGAAGAGGTTTTCGAGGCCTTTAAGGTCTACTAGTTATGAGAACAGTTTAGAGGCCCTTGAGGTCTACTAGTTATGAGAATAGTTTTAGAGGACTTTAAGGTCTGCTAAATATGAGAAGAAGTTTTAAAGGCATTTAATGTCTACTTGTTATGAGAACAGTTTATAGGCCTTTGAGGAATACTAGTTCTGAGAACAGTTTAAAGGCCTTTAAGGTCTACTAGTTATGAGAACAGTTTTAGAGGCCTTTAAGGTCTACTAGTTTTGAGAACAGTTTTAAAGGCCTTTAAGGTCTACTAATAATGAGAACAGTTTTAGAGGCTTTTAAGGTCTACTAAATATAAAAAGAAGTTTTAAAGGCCTTTAAGGTCTAATAGTTATGAGAACAGTTTATAGGCTTTTGAGGAATACTAGTTATGAGAAGAGGTTTAAGAGGCCTTTAAGGTCTACTAGTTATGAGAACAGTTTTAGAGGCCTTTAAGATCTACTAGTTATGAGAAGAGGTTTTAGAGGCCTTTAAGGTCTACTAGTTATAAGAACAATTTAGAGTCCCTTGAGGTCTACTAGTTATGAGAACAGTTTTAGAGGCCTTTAAGGTCTACTAATTATGAGAGGAGGTTTTAAAGGCCTTTAAGGTCTACTAGTTATAAGAACAGTTTAGAGGCTCTTGAGGTCTACTAGTTATAAAAACAGTTTTAGAGGCCTTTAAGGTCTAATAATTATGAGAAGAGGTTTTAGAGGCCTTTAAGGGTACTAATTATGTGAAGAGGTTTTAGAGGCCTTTAAGGGTACTAATTATGAGAAGAGGTTTTAGAGGCCTTTAAGGTCTACTAGTTATGAGAACAGTTAGGGGCCCTTGAGGTCTACTAGTTATGAGAACAGTTTTGGAGGCCTTTAAGGTCTTCTAGTTATGAGAACAGTTTTAGAGGCCTTTAAGGTCTACTAAATATGAGAAGAAGTTTTAAAGGCCTTTAAGGTCTACTAGTTATGAGAACAGTTTAGAGGCCTTTGAGGAATACTAGTTATGAGAACAGTTTTAGAGGCCCTTGAGGTCTACTAGTAATGAGAACAGTTATAGAGGCCTTTAAAGTCTACTAGTTATGAGAAGAGGTTTTAGAGGCCTTTAAGGTCTACTAGTTATAAGAACAATTTAGAGTCCCTTGAGGTCTACTAGTTATGAGACCAGTTTTAGAGGCCTTTAAGGTCTACTAATTATGAGAAGAGGTTTTAAAGGCCTTTAAGGTCTACTAGTTATAAGAACAGTTTAGAGGCCCTTGAGGTCTACTAGTTATGAGAACACTTATAGAGGCCTTTAAGGTCTACTAATTATGAAAAGAGGTTTTAGAGGCCTTTAAGGTCTACTAGTTATGAGAACAGTTTATAGGCCTTTGAGGAATACTAGTTATGAGAACAGTTTAGAGGCCTTTAAGGTCTACTAGTTATGAGAACAGTTTTAGAGGCCTTTAAGGTCTACTAGTTTTGAGAACAGTTTTAGAGGCCTTTAAGGTCTACTAATTATGAGAACAGTTTTAGAGGCCTTTAAGGTCTACTAGTTATGAGAACAGTTTAGAGGCCCTTGAGGTCTACTAGTTATGAGAACAGTTATAGAGGCCTTTAAGGTCTACTAATTATGAGAAGAGGTTTTAGAGGCCTTTAAGGTCTACTAGTTATGAGAACAGTTTAGAGGCCCTTGAGGTCAACTAGTTATGAGAACAGTTTTAGAGGCTTTTAAGGTCTACTAGTTATGAGAACGGTTTAGAGGCCCTTGAGGTCTACTAGTTATGAGAACAGTTAGAGGCCCTTGAGGTCTACTAGTTATGAGAACAGTTATAGAGGCCTTTAAGGTCTACTAGTTATGAGAACAGTTATAGAGGCCTTTAAAGTCTACTAGTTATGAGAAGAGGTTTTAGAGGCCTTTAAGGTCTACTAGTTATAAGAACAATTTAGAGTCCCTTGAGGTCTACTAGTTATGAGAACTGTTTTAGAGGCCTTTAAGGTCTACTAATTATGAGAAGAGGTTTTAAAGGCCTTTAAGGTCTACTAGTTATAAGAACAGTTTAGAGGCCCTTGAGGTCTACTAGTTATGAAAACAGTTTTAGAGGCCTTTAAGGTCTTCTAGTTATGAGAAGAGGTTTTAGAGGCCTTTAAGGTCTAGTAATTATGAGAAGAGGTGTTAGAGGCCTTTAAGGGTACTAATTATGTGAAGAGGTTTTAGAGGCCTTTAAGGTCTACTAAATATGAGAAGAGGTTTTAGAGGACTTTAAGGTCTACTAGTTATGAGAACAGTTAGAGGCCCTTGAGGTCTACTAGTTATGAGAACAGTTATAGAGGCCTTTAAGGTCTACTAATTATGAGAAGAGGTTTTAGAGGCCTTTAAGGTCTACTAGTTATGAGAACAGTTTAGAGGCCCTTGAGGTCTACTAGTTAAGAGAACAGTTTTAGAGGACTTTAAGGTCTGCTAAATATGAGAAGAAGTTTTAAAGGCATTTAATGTCTACTTGTTATGAGAACAGTTTATAGGCCTTTGAGGAATACTAGTTCTGAGAACAGTTTAAAGGCCTTTAAGGTCTACTAGTTATGAGAACAGTTTTAGAGGCCTTTAAGGTCTACTAAATATAAAAAGAAGTTTTAAAGGCCTTTAAGGTCTAATAGTTATGAGAACAGTTTATAGGCTTTTGAGGAATACTAGTTATGAGAAGAGGTTTAAGAGGCCTTTAAGGTCTACTAGTTATGAGAACAGTTTTAGAGGCCTTTAAGATCTACTAGTTATGAGAAGAGGTTTTAGAGGCCTTTAAGGTCTACTAGTTATAAGAACAATTTAGAGTCCCTTGAGGTCTACTAGTTATGAGAACAGTTTTAGAGGCCTTTAAGGTCTACTAATTATGAGAGGAGGTTTTAAAGGAATTTAAGGTCTACTAGTTATAAGAACAGTTTAGAGGCCCTTGAGGTCTACTAGTTATGAAAACAGTTTTAGAGGCCTTTAAGGTCTTCTAGTTATGAGAAGAGGTTTTAGAGGCCTTTAAGGTCTAATAATTATGAGAAGAGGTTTTAGAGGCCTTTAAGGGTACTAATTATGTGAAGAGGTTTTAGAGGCCTTTAAGGGTACTAATTATGAGAAGAGGTTTTAGAGGCCTTTAAGGTCTACTAGTTATGAGAACAGTTAGAGGCCCTTGAGGTCTACTAGTTATGAGAACAGTTTTGGAGGCCTTTAAGGTCTTCTAGTTATGAGAACAGTTTTAGAGGCCTTTAAGGTCTACTAAATATGAGAAGAAGTTTTAAAGGCCTTTAAGGTCTACTAGTTATGAGAACAGTTTAGAGGCCTTTGAGGAATACTAGTTATGAGAACAGTTTTAGAGGCCCTTGAGGTCTACTAGTAATGAGAACAGTTATAGAGGCCTTTAAAGTCTACTAGTTATGAGAAGAGGTTTTAGAGGCCTTTAAGGTCTACTAGTTATAAGAACAATTTAGAGTCCCTTGAGGTCTACTAGTTATGAGAACAGTTTTAGAGGCCTTTAAGGTCTACTAATTATGAGAAGAGGTTTTAAAGGCCTTTAAGGTCTACTAGTTATAAGAACAGTTTAGAGGCCCTTGAGGTCTACTAGTTATGAGAACACTTATAGAGGCCTTTAAGGTCTACTAATTATGAAAAGAGGTTTTAGAGGCCTTTAAGGTCTACTAGTTATGAGAACAGTTTATAGGCCTTTGAGGAATACTAGTTATGAGAACAGTTTAGAGGCCTTTAAGGTCTACTAGTTATGAGAACAGTTTTAGAGGCCTTTAAGGTCTACTAGTTTTGAGAACATAGTTATGAGAACGGTTTAGAGGCCCTTGAGGTCTACTAGTTATGAGAACAGTTAGAGGCCCTTGAGGTCTACTAGTTATGAGAACAGTTATAGAGGCCTTTAAGGTCTACTAGTTATGAGAACAGTTATAGAGGCCTTTAAAGTCTACTAGTTATGAGAAGAGGTTTTAGAGGCCTTTAAGGTCTACTAGTTATAAGAACAATTTAGAGTCCCTTGAGGTCTACTAGTTATGAGAACTGTTTTAGAGGCCTTTAAGGTCTACTAATTATGAGAAGAGGTTTTAAAGGCCTTTAAGGTCTACTAGTTATAAGAACAGTTTAGAGGCCCTTGAGGTCTACTAGTTATGAAAACAGTTTTAGAGGCCTTTAAGGTCTTCTAGTTATGAGAAGAGGTTTTAGAGGCCTTTAAGGTCTAGTAATTATGAGAAGAGGTGTTAGAGGCCTTTAAGGGTACTAATTATGTGAAGAGGTTTTAGAGGCCTTTAAGGTCTACTAAATATGAGAAGAGGTTTTAGAGGACTTTAAGGTCTACTAGTTATGAGAACAGTTAGAGGCCCTTGAGGTCTACTAGTTATGAGAACAGTTATAGAGGCCTTTAAGGTCTACTAATTATGAGAAGAGGTTTTAGAGGCCTTTAAGGTCTACTAGTTATGAGAACAGTTTAGAGGCCCTTGAGGTCTACTAGTTAAGAGAACAGTTTTAGAGGACTTTAAGGTCTGCTAAATATGAGAAGAAGTTTTAAAGGCATTTAATGTCTACTTGTTATGAGAACAGTTTATAGGCCTTTGAGGAATACTAGTTCTGAGAACAGTTTAAAGGCCTTTAAGGTCTACTAGTTATGAGAACAGTTTTAGAGGCCTTTAAGGTCTACTAAATATAAAAAGAAGTTTTAAAGGCCTTTAAGGTCTAATAGTTATGAGAACAGTTTATAGGCTTTTGAGGAATACTAGTTATGAGAAGAGGTTTAAGAGGCCTTTAAGGTCTACTAGTTATGAGAACAGTTTTAGAGGCCTTTAAGATCTACTAGTTATGAGAAGAGGTTTTAGAGGCCTTTAAGGTCTACTAGTTATAAGAACAATTTAGAGTCCCTTGAGGTCTACTAGTTATGAGAACAGTTTTAGAGGCCTTTAAGGTCTACTAATTATGAGAGGAGGTTTTAAAGGAATTTAAGGTCTACTAGTTATAAGAACAGTTTAGAGGCCCTTGAGGTCTACTAGTTATGAAAACAGTTTTAGAGGCCTTTAAGGTCTTCTAGTTATGAGAAGAGGTTTTAGAGGCCTTTAAGGTCTAATAATTATGAGAAGAGGTTTTAGAGGCCTTTAAGGGTACTAATTATGTGAAGAGGTTTTAGAGGCCTTTAAGGGTACTAATTATGAGAAGAGGTTTTAGAGGCCTTTAAGGTCTACTAGTTATGAGAACAGTTAGAGGCCCTTGAGGTCTACTAGTTATGAGAACAGTTTTGGAGGCCTTTAAGGTCTTCTAGTTATGAGAACAGTTTTAGAGGCCTTTAAGGTCTACTAAATATGAGAAGAAGTTTTAAAGGCCTTTAAGGTCTACTAGTTATGAGAACAGTTTAGAGGCCTTTGAGGAATACTAGTTATGAGAACAGTTTTAGAGGCCCTTGAGGTCTACTAGTAATGAGAACAGTTATAGAGGCCTTTAAAGTCTACTAGTTATGAGAAGAGGTTTTAGAGGCCTTTAAGGTCTACTAGTTATAAGAACAATTTAGAGTCCCTTGAGGTCTACTAGTTATGAGAACAGTTTTAGAGGCCTTTAAGGTCTACTAATTATGAGAAGAGGTTTTAAAGGCCTTTAAGGTCTACTAGTTATAAGAACAGTTTAGAGGCCCTTGAGGTCTACTAGTTATGAGAACACTTATAGAGGCCTTTAAGGTCTACTAATTATGAAAAGAGGTTTTAGAGGCCTTTAAGGTCTACTAGTTATGAGAACAGTTTATAGGCCTTTGAGGAATACTAGTTATGAGAACAGTTTAGAGGCCTTTAAGGTCTACTAGTTATGAGAACAGTTTTAGAGGCCTTTAAGGTCTACTAGTTTTGAGAACAGTTTTAGAGGCCTTTAAGGTCTACTAATTATGAGAACAGTTTTAGAGGCCTTTAAGGTCTACTAGTTATGAGAACAGTTTAGAGGCCCTTGAGGTCTACTAGTTATGAGAACAGTTATAGAGGCCTTTAAGGTCTACTAATTATGAGAAGAGGTTTTAGAGGCCTTTAAGGTCTACTAGTTATGAGAACAGTTTAGAGGCCCTTGAGGTCAACTAGTTATGAGAACAGTTTTAGAGGCTTTTAAGGTCTACTAGTTATGAGAACGGTTTAGAGGCCCTTGAGGTCTACTAGTTATGAGAACAGTTAGAGGCCCTTGAGGTCTACTAGTTATGAGAACAGTTATAGAGGCCTTTAAGGTCTACTAGTTATGAGAACAGTTATAGAGGCCTTTAAAGTCTACTAGTTATGAGAAGAGGTTTTAGAGGCCTTTAAGGTCTACTAGTTATAAGAACAATTTAGAGTCCCTTGAGGTCTACTAGTTATGAGAACTGTTTTAGAGGCCTTTAAGGTCTACTAATTATGAGAAGAGGTTTTAAAGGCCTTTAAGGTCTACTAGTTATAAGAACAGTTTAGAGGCCCTTGAGGTCTACTAGTTATGAAAACAGTTTTAGAGGCCTTTAAGGTCTTCTAGTTATGAGAAGAGGTTTTAGAGGCCTTTAAGGTCTAGTAATTATGAGAAGAGGTGTTAGAGGCCTTTAAGGGTACTAATTATGTGAAGAGGTTTTAGAGGCCTTTAAGGTCTACTAAATATGAGAAGAGGTTTTAGAGGACTTTAAGGTCTACTAGTTATGAGAACAGTTAGAGGCCCTTGAGGTCTACTAGTTATGAGAACAGTTATAGAGGCCTTTAAGGTCTACTAATTATGAGAAGAGGTTTTAGAGGCCTTTAAGGTCTACTAGTTACGAGAACAGTTTAGAGGCCCTTGAGGTCTACTAGTTAAGAGAACAGTTTTAGAGGACTTTAAGGTCTGCTAAATATGAGAAGAAGTTTTAAAGGCATTTAATGTCTACTTGTTATGAGAACAGTTTATAGGCCTTTGAGGAATACTAGTTCTGAGAACAGTTTAAAGGCCTTTAAGGTCTACTAGTTATGAGAACAGTTTTAGAGGCCTTTAAGGTCTACTAAATATAAAAAGAAGTTTTAAAGGCCTTTAAGGTCTAATAGTTATGAGAACAGTTTATAGGCTTTTGAGGAATACTAGTTATGAGAAGAGGTTTAAGAGGCCTTTAAGGTCTACTAGTTATGAGAACAGTTTTAGAGGCCTTTAAGATCTACTAGTTATGAGAAGAGGTTTTAGAGGCCTTTAAGGTCTACTAGTTATAAGAACAATTTAGAGTCCCTTGAGGTCTACTAGTTATGAGAACAGTTTTAGAGGCCTTTAAGGTCTACTAATTATGAGAGGAGGTTTTAAAGGAATTTAAGGTCTACTAGTTATAAGAACAGTTTAGAGGCCCTTGAGGTCTACTAGTTATGAAAACAGTTTTAGAGGCCTTTAAGGTCTTCTAGTTATGAGAAGAGGTTTTAGAGGCCTTTAAGGTCTAATAATTATGAGAAGAGGTTTTAGAGGCCTTTAAGGGTACTAATTATGTGAAGAGGTTTTAGAGGCCTTTAAGGGTACTAATTATGAGAAGAGGTTTTAGAGGCCTTTAAGGTCTACTAGTTATGAGAACAGTTAGAGGCCCTTGAGGTCTACTAGTTATGAGAACAGTTTTGGAGGCCTTTAAGGTCTTCTAGTTATGAGAACAGTTTTAGAGGCCTTTAAGGTCTACTAAATATGAGAAGAAGTTTTAAAGGCCTTTAAGGTCTACTAGTTATGAGAACAGTTTAGAGGCCTTTGAGGAATACTAGTTATGAGAACAGTTTTAGAGGCCCTTGAGGTCTACTAGTAATGAGAACAGTTATAGAGGCCTTTAAAGTCTACTAGTTATGAGAAGAGGTTTTAGAGGCCTTTAAGGTCTACTAGTTATAAGAACAATTTAGAGTCCCTTGAGGTCTACTAGTTATGAGAACAGTTTTAGAGGCCTTTAAGGTCTACTAATTATGAGAAGAGGTTTTAAAGGCCTTTAAGGTCTACTAGTTATAAGAACAGTTTAGAGGCCCTTGAGGTCTACTAGTTATGAGAACACTTATAGAGGCCTTTAAGGTCTACTAATTATGAAAAGAGGTTTTAGAGGCCTTTAAGGTCTACTAGTTATGAGAACAGTTTATAGGCCTTTGAGGAATACTAGTTATGAGAACAGTTTAGAGGCCTTTAAGGTCTACTAGTTATGAGAACAGTTTTAGAGGCCTTTAAGGTCTACTAGTTTTGAGAACAGTTTTAGAGGCCTTTAAGGTCTACTAATTATGAGAACAGTTTTAGAGGCCTTTAAGGTCTACTAATTATGAGAACAGTTTTAGAGGCCTTTAAGGTCTACTAGTTATGAGAACAGTTTTAGAGGCTTTTAAGGTCTACTAAATATAAGAAGAAGTTTTAAAGGCCTTTAAGGTCTACTAGTTTTAGAGGCCTTTAAGGTCAATTAATTATGAGAACAGTTTTAGAGGCCTTTAAGGTCTATTAATTATGAGAACAGTTTTAGAGGCCTTTAAGGTCTACTAATTATGAGAACAGTTTTAGAGGCCTTTAAGGTCTACTAGTTATGAGAACAGTTTAGAGGCCCTTGAGGTCTACTAGTTATGAGAACAGTTTTAGAGGCCTTTAAGGTCTACTAGTTTTGAGAACAGTTTTAGAGGCCTTTAAGGTCTAGTAATTATGAGAAGAGGTTTTAGAGGCCTTTAAGGGTACTAATTATGTGAAGAGGTTTTAGAGGCCTTTAAGGTCTACTAATTATGAGAACAGTTTTAGAGGCCTTTAAGGTCTACTAGTTATGAGAACAGTTTTAGAGGCCTTTAAGGTCTACAAGTTTTGAGAACAGTTTTAGAGGCCTTTAAGGTCTAGTAATTATGAGAAGAGGTTTTAGAGGCCTTTAAGGGTACTAATTATGTGAAGAGGTTTTAGAGGCCTTTAAGGTCTACTAATTATGAGAACAGTTTTACAGGCCTTTAAGGTCTACTAGTTATGAGAACAGTTTTAGAGGCCTTTAAGGTCTACTAGTTTTGAGAACAGTTTTAGAGGCCTTTAAGGTCTAGTAATTATGAGAAGAGGTTTTAGAGGGCTTTAAGGGTACTAATTATGTGAAGAGGTTTTAGAGGCCTTTAAGGTCTTCTATTTATGAGAACAGTTTTAGAGGCCTTTAAGGTATACTAGTTATGAGAACAGTTTTAGAGGCCTTTAAGGTCTACTAGTTTTGAGAACAGTTTTAGAGGCCTTTAAGGTCTAGTAATTATGAGAACAGTGTTAGAGGCCTTTAAGGTCTACTAATTATGAGAACAGTTTTAGAGGCCTTTAAGTTCTACTAGTTATGAGAACAGTTTTAGAGGCTTTTAAGGTCTACTAAATATAAGAAGAAGTTTTAAAGGCCTTTAAGGTCTACTAGTTTTGAGAACAGTTTTAGAGGCCTTTAAGGTCTACTAAATATGAGAAGAAGTTTTAAAGGCCTTTAAGGTCTACTACTTCTAGAGGCCTTTAAGGTCTATTAATTATGAGAACAGTTTAAGAGGCCTTTAAGGTCTATTAATTATGAGAACAGTTTTAGAGGCCTTTAAGGTCTACTAATTATGAGAACAGTTTTAGAGGCCTTTAAGGTCTACTAGTTATGAGAACAGTTTAGAGGCCCTTGAGGTCTACTAGTTATGGGAACAGTATTAGAGGCCTTTAAGGTCTACTAGTTATGAGAACAGTTTTAGAGGCCTTTAAGGTCTTCTAGTTATGAGAAGAGGTTTTAGAGGCCTTTAAGGTCTAGTAATTATGAGAAGAGGTTTTAGAGGCCTTTAAGGGTACTAATTATGTGAAGAGGTTTTAGAGGCCTTTAAGGGTACTAATTATGAGAAGAGGTTTTAGAGGCCTTTAAGGTCTACTAGTTATAAGAACAGTTAGAGGCCCTTGAGGTCTACTAGTTATGAGAACAGTTATAGAGGCCTTTAAGGTCTACTAATTATGAGAAGAGGTTTTAGAGGCCTTTAAGGTCTACTAGTTATGAGAACAGTTTCGAGGCCCTTGAGGTCTACTAGTTATGAGAACAGTTTAAGAGGCCTTTAAAGTCTACTAAATATGAGAAGAAGTTTTAAAGGCCTTTAAGGTCTACTAGTTATGAGAACAGTTTATAGGCCTTTGAGAAATACTAGTTCTGAGAACAGTTTAAAGGCCTTTAAGGTCTACTAGTTATGAGAAAAGTTTTAGAGGCCTTTAAGGTCTACTAGTTTTGAGAACAGTTTTAAAGGCCTTTAAGGTCTACTAATAATGAGAACAGTTTTAGAGGCCTTTATGGTCTACTAAATATAAAAAGAAGTTTTAAAGGCCTTTAAGGTCTACTAGTTTTAGAGGCCTTTAAGGTCTATTAATTATGAGAACAGTTTTAGAGGCCTTTAAGGTCTACTAATTATGAGAACAGTTTTAGAGGCCTTTAAGGTCTACTAGTTATGAGAACAGTTTAGAGGCCCTTGGGGTCTACTAGTTATGAGAACAGTATTAGAGGCCTTTAAGGTCTACTAGTTATGAGAACAGTTTTAGAGGCCTTTAAGGTCTACTAGTTTTGAGAACAGTTTTAGAGGCCTTTAAGGTCTAGTAATTATGAGAAGAGGTTTTAGAGGCCTTTAAGGGTACTAATTATGTGAAGAGGTTTTAGAGGCCTTTAAGGTCTACTAATTTTGAGAACAGTTTTAGAGGCCTTTAAGGTCTACTAGTTATGAGAACAGTTTTAGAGGCCTTTAAGGGGTAGTAGTTTTGAGAACAGTTTTAGAGGCCTTTAAGGTCTACTAATTATGAGAACAGTTTTAGAGGCCTTTAAGGTCTACTAGTTATGAGAACAGTTTTAGAGGCTTTTAAGGTCTACTAAATATAAGAAGAAGTTTTAAAGGCCTTTAAGGTCTACTAGTTATGAGAACAGTTTTAGAGGCCTTTAAGGTCTACTAAATATGAGAAGAAGTTTTAAAGGCCTTTAAGGTCTAATAGTTATTGTTTAGGAGAGGGGCCGCCGCTGTGCCGCCTTGGCTCACCGAAACTTAAGAGCGCACCCGCGCTCGCCTCTTTTGCGCTCAGGCCCTCGGATCGGCCGTCGCTGCTCCCGCTCTCGTGCGTTGCTGTCCGCCACTCGGGCCCGCTCCCGTGCTGTTAAGCTGTGCTTTTCGGTCGGGAGCGCGGTCCTTATGTTATTTTAGTTTTTAGTTACATGCATGAAGCCAAATAAAGCTGACGACCAGCCCATTGTATTTTCCCACGACGCCCCCAACTCTTCATTTTGAGCCTCCGGTTTATTTTCGCTTCGCGACGTGGGATTTTTCCTCTGGGTTTTTCTTCGTTTTCTGGACATCTTTTTGCGGCACAAGCGCCCCTCTTCACATTTTGGTCCTTCAGAGCCGGATATTTTGTGGATTCTCTACCAGCAGTTCCCGGCATTGGTCCGCCAAAAAGATAAGTACGACATTTCTCCGTCTTCATCTCGCTGCCGGTCTTCAGCAGTGGTCCGAACATTAAATTTCGTTCACACTGCTGTAAGATTTGTTTTTCCTTCCGTGTCAGCTCCAAGTCCGAGTTTTTTCGAAACAACGGCAGTAATTTTTATTATTCATTTTTTCGATTCCACTTCGCCTACTTCTACTTCAATCTCGGGAAAATTTTCCATCCGTCTCCGTTTTGTGTGCGCCATATTCCTCACCGTTTTCGGTCTCCCCGTTATATGTGCATCAATACATACATACACATGTACAATTGCGCACATATATATTTTTTTTTGTGGTGCAATTAATCCGCGAAAGATTCGCAAACTTTGTGAAATTGAACAGTGAAATTGTGCGGTGAATAAAAAAGGCATAATTAATATTGGCCAGCCGGTGTGCATTAGTTCCGCAAATTTCCAAATTCGCCGAACAGTCCGCCGCTGTCGCAATATTTTTTTTGTTCGTTCCAATCAGTGTCATTTTTGCACCGCATAACACTCCGTTCCCCCAGTTACATACATACATATATACAGTCCACTTATGCCCATACATACATACATACACACATATATTCCAATATATTTTCTGCCTCCGATTTCAGAAATTAACACATATGCATATACATATCTCCGTATAAAATAAATGCTCATATATATTCCCATATATTTTCTGCCTCCGATTTCAGAAATAAATAAAGCTAATATTAAACCTACGAATTATTTTATCTAAAAATCCGTGTTCCAAAAAAAAAAAAAAATTTTTTTAACTCAGCCGCCGCAGCACCGTGAGTTTTTTTGTGGGGTGTTTTAATATTTTGTTTTGCCTTTGGTGACTTACGCACTGCGCTGCCGTCGGCGTAACCCAGTGAACTTTTTTCCCGCTACAACCACAACTCCACGCAGAGTTTTTTAAATTTGAATTTAAAACCAATTTAGCCGAAGTTTTATTCCACGTTTCCGGCCACATAATAATTAAATGCAAAAATTATTAATTTTTAATTCCATCCGTCCGGCTAAATAAATTTAAAATAATTCAGTGGAGCAAAACCACAACGCATTTAATTATTAATTTTTGCGATCGGGAAGAAGCCGAAGTTTTATTCCACGTTTCCGGCCACATAATAATTAAATTCAAAATTATTAATTTTTTAATTCCATCCGTCCGGCTAAGTAAATTTAAAATAATTTAGTGGGGAAAATACCACAACGCATTTAATTATTAATTTTTGCGATCGGGAAGCAGCCAAAGTTTTTATTCCACTTTTCCGGCCACATAATAATTAAATTCGAAAATTATTAATTATTTATTTATTGGTTCTCCATCCGAAAAATAAGCCAAGGTCAATTCCACCTTTCCGGCTCCGCAACATTTCAATTTCAAAAATAATTAAGGGTTCCTACCTATACCTATAAACACCTAAGCACTTAAAATTATTGCGAAAAACAAAAATTCAGATACTCAAGGCCCCCTCTAAATCCGAGTATACACTATACGTACGTGTCATATATTTCTACATACATAATTTTACACACAGCGTTTGTCATCCACTTGTTTCTGAACGAGCACGGACTTTCCGATACTTTTTCATTTTCCGTGTCTCCAACACTGCTTCCACTTCGCATCAGGTACCATCCGCCGGCAATCACACCAAACCGCTTTGCCTTGTGGGTTTTTTTGGGTTTTGGGTTCCTTCTGTTTCTGTGTCCTCCACTTTCGGTTCGTGCCGAACACGACTAGTCTTTCGACGTCTGCGCCGAGTTGCTAACGAGTTCCTTGTAAGCATTGCATACGCGATCTCGCTATTCTCAGCACATTAGTGTGACCAGCCACCGCTTCGGACGAGGCACTAATTGCGCAAGTCAGTCGACAAGCGCTGACCAGCAAGCTCGATTCTGAGAATGCCAAAGGGAGAAGACCAGAGCCCGCGTCCTATCCCATCCATTCGTCTGGACAGATCTAAATCCGCATCTCCGCGGGCGCCTTTTCTAAAGCCTAGGGCTACCAGTGCCATTTCAAAGGCAAAGAGCGACGAATCCGTCAATAAAACCCCCTGTCCGTCACAAAGGCAGACCCGCTCCGTGGCAAGAATGGCTCAAAGTGCGGTCGACGTGGCACTGAAAAAGTTCATCGCCACAACAGATCGGATCAGTCAATTCGAGGCCAACATAAATACAATAATACGGCCACCTCGACAGTGCTGGAATCAAAGTACAGCTACTGTTACTCCGTCTATTCGAGGTGTACTGCTCAGCTTCGGCAAAAAATTGCCTCTCAGTCCACTCAGGCTTCCGCCAACGTTATCACGCCCTTGTCGACAAGCTGCCGGTTACCGCCAGTGGATACCGAAGTCTTTGCGGGTGATTATCTTCGGTGGCCCACCTTCAGAGACTTGTTCACGGCCATTTATATCCAGAACTCGCGGCTTACCCCGGTAGAAAAGTTGTTCCACTTGCTATCCAAAACAAGTGGTGACGCACACGCCATTGTTTCCAAAGCTCCGCTTACCCATGAGGGGTTTGTCGCGGCGTGGCAAAGCCTCACGGACCGCTTTGAGAACCGGCGGCTCTTGGTCAACAGCCAGTTGAAGATCCTTTTCAACATCCAGGCTGTTCCTCAAGAGTCCGGAGTCGCGCTGAAGGAGCTCCAAGCCACCATTCAGAGTTGTCTGACAGCGCTGGAGATGTCCTCTATCAATGTTGAGGCTTGGGACTGTCTCCTAGTGTTTATGATTTCGTCAAAGCTCCCCAAACTCACACTTTCCATGTGGGAGCAATCCGTGCACAATAAGTCCGAAATTCCAACATGGAAGGAGTTGGATAACTTCTTGACGGAGCGGCATCGCACTCTGGAGGCCATCGACGACGTCAAGGCTAATGGCTCCGGGCAAGTTCCGCCACGGTCGGTACCCCCCCCGTTCCAGCTCGGAGGCTTCATTCGTACGAGACACGAGTGGTTCCGAGCCAGAAGGGTTGCGATCTCTGTTCGAGGGAGAACCATCCCACTCGCTTATGTCCGCGCTTCCTGGACATGGATGTAAATGGGCGCTCCGATTACATCAAGAGGAAGCAGCTATGTCTCAACTGTTTTGCCCGAGGGCACCAGCAGCGGGACTGCACGAGTGCCCATAGCTGCTTCACATGCCACAGCCGACACCACACCCTCCTGCACCGCGGCAATCCGTTCGCTACTGCTCCGAGTCCGCCTACGGCATCAGGGGCTCGACCCACACAGACTTCCAGAAGCACGACCGGCTCAGGGGACCAGTCGGATGTGCAGGTGTGTTTCGCTTCCGGGTCGGGAGCCGTCCTACTGGGCACGGCCCTTATTGACGTGTGCCATTTGGGGTGTAGCTTCCAGGCACGAGCGCTGATAGATTCTGGGTCCGAAGCGACTTTCGTAACGGAACGACTGTTCAACCTGATCAAGCTTCCCTTCAAGACGGTTCAAGCCCAAGTTTCCGGTCTTAATCAGACCATTTCCGCACAGTCTACTAAATTGTGCCATTTCTCCATCCGATCGCCGTCTAGACCCGGGTTACAATTAGAGACTGCGGCTTACGTGCTTCCGCAGTTGGCAGGGAATCTGCCCTCATATCCGATTCCGCGGGATCTTCTTAAGGGGTTGCCCGACATTCCACTGGCGGACCCCAAGTTCTTTGAGAGCTCCCAAGTCGATGTGTTAATCGGAGCTGACATTCTTCCGTCTATTCTCCTCGGTAATTTCAAGGCTAACATTTGCGGGTCGCTTCTCGGTCAGGAGACCATTTTTGGATGGGTGCTGACAGGGCCATTATCTCCGGCCAGCCCCCGCAGCGTGTCCGTTTTTTCCACACGAATTGCCCGCAGCCTCGATGACTCATTGGATCAGCTCCTCACCAAATTCT
This sequence comes from Drosophila birchii, assembly GCA_035046345.1. Classification (NCBI taxonomy): domain Eukaryota; kingdom Metazoa; phylum Arthropoda; class Insecta; order Diptera; family Drosophilidae; genus Drosophila; species Drosophila birchii. The sequence continues at coordinate 60,378 of JAWNOA010000072.1, read as the reverse complement.
AGGAGGTGGAAGATTTGCCCGCACAGGTCAGCTCAGAATCGGATTCAGTCTGCGAGCACAATTTTGTCCAGACGACAAGAAGAGACGAGTGTGGCAAGTACGTTGTGACGCTCCCCTTACGCGACCCCGAGCAGAAGGGTTCCGAGCTAGCGTCTTCGCGGTCCTTTGCTCTTGCTCAGTTCCTGCGTAATGAGCAGCGCCTGAAGAGGGATCCACCCCTTAAGTCTCGCTATGACTCGGTAATTCAGGAGTACATCGACTTAGGCCACATGACCGAGGTCTCTCCCGCAAGCAGTTCCGCTACCTACTACCTTCCACATCATGCCGTTGTCAAGCCAGAAAGCACGTCCACCAAGGTGCGGGTAGCCTTCAACGCTTCTAGCCCGTCCGCGAACGGGATCAGTCTAAACGACATTCTGTTCGCGGGGCCGGTCTTACAATCCGACCTAACGATTCAGATCCTAAAGTGGCGATACTTTAGGTTCGTCTTTAACGCCGACATCGAGAAGATGTATCGGCAAATTTGGATCGACCCCAAGCATACGCCGTTCCAGCGTATTCTGTTTCGCAATCCTGATGGGGATATCCGCGACTACGAATTGAAAACGGTCACCTTCGGAGTCAATTGTGCACCGTTCTTAGCGATCCGCGTCCTGCAACAGCTTGCTGACGACGAAGAGTCGAGGTATCCGCAAGCAAGCCGAATTATCCGGCATTTTATGTACGTGGATGACGTTCTCGCCGGGGCCGACTCCAAAGCCGATGCCCAAGTTGCGATTCGGGAGTTGAAGGGGGCTCTAGAGTCAGCAGGGTTCCCACTTATGAAGTGGACGTCTAATAGCAAGGCGATTATAGCCGACATTCCGAGCGACCACCTCCTTCGTGCTGACTTTCTCGAAATCGACGCAGAAAGCACGGCCAAGACACTCGGCGCGCGGTGGAGGGCGACGACTGACGAGTTCTTTTTTATTCCGCCAGAATTGGGTTCTGGTTCGTCTTTCACGAAGCGCCAAGTCCTGTCCCAAATTGCCAAATTGTTCGATCCGGCCGGCTGGCTCGCTCCTTTCATCGTCCGTGCGAAGATGTTCATGCAGGACATCTGGCTCTTGGATCTAGGGTGGGACGACGCCCTCCCTCAAGATTTCTGTCAGCGATGGGTTGACTTTCTGAAGAACTATTCCGTGCTCGATCAGATCCGTGTTCCTCGTTGGGTCGCGTTCCGTCCGCACCTGAAGGTAGAGCACCATGGGTTTTGCGACGCTTCACAGAAGGCGTACGGAGCCGCCATTTACGTCCGTGTCGAGGTTGGGTCGACGGTAATAGTGAACCTGCTAACCGCAAAGACGCGAGTGGCCCCGGTTAAAACGGTGTCGCTTCCGCGGCTAGAGTTGTGCGGGGCCTTGTTGTTGTCGGAGATGTCCACCGCCGTTCTTCCAAAGCTGCCAGGGGCCGCAGCCGCCCTATACTGTTGGACGGACTCGACTATTGTCCTCGCTTGGCTGCAGAAGCCAGCGTGTCAGTGGACAACCTTCGTGGCCAACCGGGTGACCAAGATCATCCAGTTCACCGACGTGCAGAAGTGGGCACATGTCCGCTCCGAGCAGAACCCTGCGGATCTCGCTAGCCGGGGGGTGGCTCTTCAAGACCTGGCAGATAGCCAGCTGTGGTGGCACGGTCCTGCTTGGTTGCAAAGGCCTCGCGGCGATTGGCCCACTCAGGGCAATGACGCCCTCGTGACTGAAGTCGAGAAGCGGGTAGTCAAGGTCCATGTTGCAAAGGCGCCTGCCAAAGATATTCTTGAGCGTTTCTCCACACTTGACAAGGCGTTGCGAGTCCTTGCTTATGTTTATCGCTTCATCCAGCGCGCGCGGAAGTTTCAATCTCCGTTCGAAGAGCACCTGACAGCTAATGAGATTACGGCGGCCGAACGCATCTTAATTTCCGTCACTCAGCGCAGACACTTCGTCTCTGAGATGGGCTGCTTAAGCCAAAAGCGGCCAGTTCCGGCATCCAGTCCGATTCAAAATCTGAACCCATTCATTGATTCGCAAGGCCTTATGAGAGCCTGCGGCCGGGTTACGGCCTCTGAACTTCTCCAATATGACGAACGGCATCCTATAATCCTTCCGTACGACTGCCATCTGTCCCGACTCCTCGTCCAGTTTACGCATCGCATCACGCTGCACGGTGGCAATCAGCTGATGATCCGCCTAATCCGGGCCAAATTCTGGGTTCCAAGGTTGAGGAACTTGGTGAAGTCCGTCATCCATTCATGCAAGGTATGCGTCATCCACAAGAAGAAGTTGCAGACGCAACTCATGGGGGAGCTACCGAAGGAACGGACGTCCTTCTCGCGCCCGTTCACGCATACTGGTGTGGATTATGCCGGTCCCTTCGAAATTAAAAACTATACGGGACGAGCCTGTCTCATCACGAAGGGGTATGTGTTGGTGTTCGTGTGCTTTTCTACAAAGGCCATCCATTTAGAGCCTACATCGGACCTTACAACCGAGAAGTTTCTGGCGGCTTTCGCTCGGTTCGTGTCAAGGAGAGGGTGCCCCCGTCAAGTGCAGTCGGACAACGGGAAGACCTTTGTGGGGGCAGCTGCCCTGCTATCCCGCGATTTTCTCCAAAGCCTAAAGGGGGCGGTGACGGGTGCCTATAACCACCAGCAGCTGCTCTGGCATTTCATTCCTCCGGGAGCCCCCCACATGGGGGGTCTGTGGGAGGCAGGCGTCAAGAGCTTCAAGACCTTGTTTTACAAGTCCACAGCCACGCGGAAATACACTTTTGAGGAGCTCTCTACTCTACTGGCAAAGATAGAGGCGTGCCTAAATTCGCGGCCGCTCGCTCCAATGTCCGAAGACCCCGCTGATCTGTTGGCGCTTACACCCGGGCACTTTCTTGTGGGAGGCCCCCTTCTTGCCACGGTGGAACCCGAGATGAAGGGGAATACCGCGTCCATGATTAACCGCTGGCAACATCTAAAGGCTCTTCAGCAGCAATTTCGACTGCGCTGGAAGGAAGAGTACCTTAAGGAGCTCCATAAGCGGAATAAGTGGCGAGCCCCTACAAGAGATCTCCGCGTGGGGGATATGGTGGTCATCAAGGAGGACAACCTTCCGTCCAATGAGTGGCGATTAGGCAGGGTTGACGCGGTGTTTCCGGGATCGGATGGCCATGTCCGCGTGGTCGACATCCGCACCGCGCGAGGCCTCATCAAGAGGCCCGTAGCTAAGGTCGTGCTGCTTTCTATGGAAGAGTCCCCCCGACCACAATAACAATGCGTTCTTTCGCTCCGAATGTTCCTGTCCACTGTGCCGTATCGTAGCTCTGACCGTAGTTCCTAGTTGTACTTCACACCATTATTAATAACGTTGTTTTGTTTCTCCGTCATATTTCCGCCAGTCGCATTCACCACGATGACGCCACGTCCACGCAACGCCCAATCCCTGGAGAGCAGATGTACTCGAGGTACGCAGTCCTACCGATGCCGAGTCTGCAATGGGATCCACCCACTGAAGAAGTGCCGTCGCTTTCTGCGGTTAAGCGCCGAGAAGCGGCTCCGGGCGGTCCTTGTTAACCGGTATTGCTCCAGTTGCTTGGCCCACGAGCACTCCGACGGAGCGTGTCGGCGAGGGGACTGCTGTAAGACGTGTGGTCAGGATCACCACTCACTGCTGCACATCGTGGAGGAGCCGCGGGCTCGGCGCCAGCCGCGTCAGGAGGAGCACCGGTCGCGGCCGTCGGCCACCACTTCCCGGCTCTCAAGAACCGCTCCACGGCAGGCGGCATCCCGGCGCTCATCGGCAGCTTCTCGGCAGTCTTCCGCCGCTGGCCGGCAGCCTTCAGACGCTCCACGGCCGTAGTCCGCCACTCAGCGGGCGCCGTCCACTGTTCGTCCGCCCGCGCCAGCTGCGCCTAGGCAAGCTTCCGCCACTCGGCAAGGGCCCCCGCAGAATGCGGCCGCTGCGCCAACCCTGTCGTCGCTGCTGCAGCGAAATAGTGTCAATGTGTTGCCGACTGCGCTTGTACGGATTGACACCGGGACCCGGATCTTCGACACGGGGGCCCTCATTGACCCGTGCACGCCCTCTAGCTGCATTGATGCTTCGCTAGCGGCGTGTTTCCGTCTGCCCACTACTAGCGTGGGGGACGAACAAGTTTGTTCGGCCACCGTGGGGTCTAAAACCGACGAGAGCGTGCGGCTGGATGTCATGTTTAAGATCGAGCCTCACGTCCGCGTTCGCACGCCGTCCCGAGAGCTGAGCGATGCGGTGCGTGCCCACTTCCGAGGCATTACTCTGGCTGACGAGCGGTTCTATTTGCCAGCCACGATTTCCGTCGTCTTGGGCGCCGACATGTATCCGCGCATTATTCAGCCGGGCTTCCTAAAGATTCAGGACGGGCTACCGGTGGCCCAAAGCACCGTTTTTGGATGGGTCGTGTCCGGAGCCTGCCACCAGCCGTAACGACGTGGGACCAATTGCAACCCGAGTGATTGCAAGGGGGGCGGGATGTTTAGGTGAGGGGCCGCCGCTGTGCCGCCTTGGCTCACCGAAACTTAAGAGCGCACCCGCGCTCGCCTCTTTTGCGCTCAGGCCCTCGGATCGGCCGTCGCTGCTCCCGCTCTCGTGCGTTGCTGTCCGCCACTCGGGCCCGCTCCCGTGCTGTTAAGCTGTGCTTATCGGTCGGGAGCGCGGCCCTTATGTTAATTTAGTTTTTAGTTACATGCATGAAGCCAAATAAAGCTGACGACCAGCCCATTGTATTTTCCCACGACGCCCCCAACTCTTCATTTTGAGCCTCCGGTTTATTTTCGCTTCGCGACGTGGGATTTTTCCTCTGGGTTTTTCTTCGTTTTCTGGACATCTTTTTGCGGCACAAGCGCCCCTCTTCACAGTTATGAGAACAGTTTATAGGCCTTTGAGGAATACTAGTTATGAGAACAGTTTAGAGGCCTTTAAGGTCTACTAGTTATGAGAACAGTTTTAGAGGCCTTTAAGGTCTACTAGTTTTGAGAACAGTTTTAGAGGCCTTTAAGGTCTAGTAATTATGAGAAGAGGTTTTAGAGGCCTTTAAGGGTACTAGTTATGAGAAGAGGTTTTAGAGGCCTTTAAGGTCTACTAATTATGAGAACAGTTTTAGAGGCCTTTAAGGTCTACTAATTATGAGAACAGTTTTAGAGGCCTTTAAGGTCTACTAGTTATGAGAACAGTTTAGAGGGCCTTGGGGTCTACTAGTTATGAGAACAGTATTAGAGGCCTTTAAATTCTACTAGTTATGAGAAGAGGTTTTAGAGGCCTTTAAGGTCTATTAATTATGAGAACAGTTTTAGAGGCCTTTAAGGTCTACTAGTTATGAGAACGGTTTAGAGGCCCTTGAGGTCTACTAGTTATGAGAACAGTTATAGAGGCCTTTAAAGTCTACTAGTTATGAGAAGAGGTTTTAGAGGCCTTTAAGGTCTACTAGTTATAAGAACAATTTAGAATTTCTTGAGGTCTACTAGTTATGAGAACAGTTTTAGAGGCCTTTAAAGTCTACTAGTTATGAGAAGAGGTTTTAAAGGCCTTTAAGGTCTACTAGTTATAAGAACAGTTTAGAGGCCCTTGAGGTCTACTAGTTATGAGAACACTTATAGAGACCTTTAAGGTCTATTAATTATGAAAAGAGGTTTTAGAGGCCTTTAAGGTCTACTAGTTATGAGAACAGTTAAGAGGCCCTTGAGGTCTACTAGTTATGAGAACAGTTTAAGAGGCCTTTAAGGTCTACTAAATATGAGAAGAAGTTTTAAAGGCCTTTAAGGTCTAATAGTTATGAGAACGGTTTAGAGGCCCTTGAGGTCTACTAGTTATGAGAACAGTTATAGAGGCCTTTAAAGTCTACTAATTATGAGAAGAAGTTTTAAAGGCCTTTAAGATCTACTAGTTATGAAAACAGTTTAGAGTCCCTTGAGGTCTACTAGTTATGAGAACAGTTTTAGAGGCCTTTAAGGTCTACTAATTATGAGAAGAGGTTTTAAAGGCCTTTAAGGTCTACTAGTTATAAGAACAGTTTAGAGGACCTTGAGGTCTACTAGTTATGAGAACAGTTTTAGAGGCCTTTAAGGTCTACTAATTATGAGAAGAGGTTTTAAAGGCCTTTAAGGTCTACTAGTTATAAGAACAGTTTAGAGGACCTTGAGGTCTACTAGTTATGAAAAGAGGTTTTAGAGGCCTTTAAGGTCTACTAGGTTTGAGAACAGTTTATAGGCCTTTGAGGAATACTAGTTATGAGAACAGTTTAGAGGCCTTTAAGGTCTACTAGTTATGAGAACAGTTTTAGAGGCCTTTAAGGGTACTAGTTTTGAGAACAGTTTTAGAGGCCTTTAAGGTCTAGTAATTATGAGAAGAGGTTTTAGAGGCCTTTAAGGGTACTAATTATGTGAAGAGGTTTTAGAGGCCTTTAAGGTCTACTAATTATGAGAACAGTTTTAGAGGCCTTTAAGGTCTACTTATTATGAGAACAGTTTTAGAGGCCTTTAAGGTCTACTAGTAATGAGAACAGTATTAGAGGCCTTTAAGGTCTACTAGTTATGAGAAGAGGTTTTAGAGGCCTTTAAGGTCTATTAATTATGAGAACAGTTTTAGAGGCCTTTAAGGTCTACTAATTATGAGAACAGTTTTAGAGGCCTTTAAGGTCTACTAGTTATGAGAAGAGGTTTAAGAGGCCTTTAAGGTCTACTAATTATGAGAAGAGGTTTTAGAGGCCTTTAAGGGTACTAATTATGTGAAGAGGTTTTAGAGGCCTTTAAGGGTACTAATTATGAGAAGAGGTTTTAGAGCCCTTTAAGGTCTACTAGTTATGAGAACAGTTAAGAGGCCCTTGAGGTCTACTAGTTATGAGAACAGTTATAGAGGCCTTTAAGGTCTACTAGTTATGAGAACAGTTTTAGAGGCCTTTAAGGTCTACTAAATATGAGAAGAAGTTTTAAAGGCCTTTAAGGTCTACTAGTTATGAGAACAGTAGAGGCCTTCAAGGTCTACTAAATATGAGAAGAAGTTTTAAAGGCCTTTAAGGTCTACTAGTTATGAGAACAGTTTAGAGGCCTTTGAGGAATACTAGTTATGAGAACAGTAGAGGCCTTCAAGGTCTACTAACTATGAGAAGAAGTTTTAAAGGCCTTTAAGGTCTACTAGTTATGAGAACAGTTTAGAGGCCCTTGAGGTCTACTAGTTATGAGAACAGTTTTAGAGGCCTTTAAAGTCTACTAGTTATGAGAAGAGGTTTTAGAGGCCTTTAAGGTCTACTAGTTATAAGAACAATTTAGAGTCCCTTGAGGTCTACTAGTTATGAGAACAGTTTTAGAGGCCTTTAAGGTCTACTAGTTATGAGAACAGTTTATAGGCCTTTGAGGAATACTAGTTATGAGAACAGTTTAGAGGCCTTTAAGGTCTACTAGTTATGAGAACAGTTTTAGAGGCCTTTAGGTCTACTAATTATGAGAACAGTTTTAGAGGTCTTTAAGCTCTACTAGTTATGAGAACAGTTTTAGAGGCCTTTAAGGTCTAGTAATTATGAGAAGAGGTTTTAGAGGCCTTTAAGGTCTACTAATTTTGAGAACTGTTTTAGAGGCCTTTTAGGTCTACTAGTTATGAGAACAGTTTTAGAGGCCTTTAAGGTCTACTAAATATGAGAAGAAGTTTTAAAGGCCTTTAAGGTCTACTAGTTATGAGAACAGTAGAGGCCTTCAAGGTCTACTAAATATGAGAAGAAGTTTTCTACTAGTTATGAGAACAGTTTAGAGGCCCTTGAGGTCTACTAGTTATGAGAACAGTTTTAGAGGCCTTTAAAGTCTACTTGTTATGAGAAGAGGTTTTAAAGGCCTTTAAGGTCTACTAGTTATAAGAACAGTTTAGAGGACCTTGAGGTCTACTAGTTATGAAAAGAGGTTTTAGAGGCCTTTAAGGTCTACTAGTTATGAGAACAGTTTATAGGCCTTTGAGGAATACTAGTTATGAGAACAGTTTAGAGGCCTTTAAGGTCTACTAGTTATGAGAACAGTTTTAGAGGCCTTTAGGTCTACTAATTATGAGAACAGTTTTAGAGGTCTTTAAGCTCTACTAGTTATGAGAACAGTTTTAGAGGCCTTTAAGGTCTAGTAATTATGAGAAGAGGTTTTAGAGGCCTTTAAGGTCTACTAATTTTGAGAACTGTTTTAGAGGCCTTTAAGGTCTACTAGTTATGAGAACAGTTTTAGAGGCCTTTAAGGTCTACTAGTTTTGAGAACAGTTTTAGAGGCCTTTAAGGTCTACTAATTATGAGAACAGTTTTAGAGCCCTTTAAGGTCTACTAATTATGAGAACAGTTTAGAGGCCTTTAAGGTCTACTAAATATGCGAACAGTTTTAGAGGCCTTTAAGGTCTACTAGTTTTAGAGGCCTTTAAGGTCTATTAATTATGAGAACAGTTTTAGAGGCCTTTAAGGTCTACTAATTATGAGAACAGTTTTAGAGGCCTTTAAGGTCTACTAGTTATGAGAACAGTTTAGAGGCCCTTGAGGTCTACTAGTTATGAGAACAGTACTCGAGGCCTTTAATTATGAGAACAGTTTTAGAGGCCTTTAAGGTCTACTAGTTATGAGAACAGTTTTAGAGGCCTTTATGGTCTATTAATTATGATAACAGTTATAGAGGCCTTCAAAGTCTACTAATTATGAGAAGAGGTTTTAAAGGCCTTTAAGGTCTACTAGTTATGAGAACAGTTTTAGAGTCCTTTGAGAAATACTAGTTATGAGAACAGTTTTAGAGGCCTTTAAGGTCTACTAAATATGAGAAAAAGTTTTAAAGGCCTTTAAGGGCTACTAGTTATGAGAACAGTTTTAGAGGCCTTTAAGGTCTACTAAATATGAGAAGAAGTTTTAAAGGCCTTTAAGGTCTACTAGTTATGAGAACAGTTTTAGAGGCCTTTGAGGAATACTAGTAATGAGAACAGTTATAGAGGCCTTTAAAGTCTACTAATTATGAGAAGAGGTTTTAAAGGCCTTTAAGGTCTACTAGTTATGAGAACAGTTTAGAGGCCCTTGAGGTCTACTAGGTATTAGAACAGTTATTGAGGCGTTTTAGGTCTACTAGTTATGAGAACAGTTATAGAGGCCTTTAAGGTCTACTAATTATGAAAAGAGGTTTTAAAGGCCTTTAAGGTCTACTAGTTATGAGAACAGTTAAGAGGCCCTTGAGGTCTACTAGTTATGAGAACAGTTATAGAGGCGTTTAAGGTCTACTAATTATGAGAACAGTTTTAGAGGCCTTTAAGGTCTACTAGTTATGAGAACAGTATTAGAGGCCTTTAAGGTCTACTAGTTACGAGAAGAGGTTTTAGAGGCCTTTAAGGTCTATTAATTATGATAACAGTTTTTAAGGCCTTGAAAGTCTACTAGTTATGAGAACGGTTTAGAGGCCCTTGAGGTCTACTAGTTTTGAGAACAGTTATAGAGGCCTTTAAAGTCTACTAATTATGAAAAGAGGTTTTAATGGCCTTTAAGGTCTACTAGTTATGAGAACAGTTAAGAGGCCCTTGAGGTCTTCTAGTTATGAGAACAGTTATAGAGGCGTTTAAGGTCTACTAATTATGTGAACAGTTTTAGAGGCCTTTAAGGTCTACTAGTTATGTGAACAGTATTAGAGGCCTTTAAGGTCTACTAGTTATGAGAAGAGGTTTTAGAGGCCTTTAAGGTCTATTAATTATGAGAACAGTTTTAGAGGCCTTTAAAGTCTACTAGTTATGAGAACGGTTCAGAGGCCCTTGAGGTCTACTAGTTATGAGAACAGTTATAGAGGCCTTCAATGTCTACTAACTATGAGAAGAGGTTTTAAAGGCCTTTACGGTCTACTAGTTATAGGAACAGTTTAGAGGCCCTTGAGGTCTACTAGTTATGAGAACAGTTTTAGAGGCCTTTAAGGTCCACTAAATATGAGAAGAAGTTTTAAAGGCCTTTAAGGTCTACTAGTTATGAGAACAGTTTTAGAGGCCTTTGAGGAATACTAGTTATGAGAACAGTTTTAGAGGCCTTTAAGGTCTACTAAATATGAGAAGAAGTTTTAAAGGCCTTTAAGGTCTACTAGTTATGAGAACAGTTTTAGAGCCCTTTGAGGAATACTAGTAATGAGAACAGTTATAGAGGCCTTTAAAGTCTACTAATTATGAGAAGAGGTTTTGAAGGCCTTTAAGGTCTACTAGTTATGAGAACAGTTTAGAGGCCCTTGAAGTCTACTAGTTATGCGAACAGTTATTGAGGCGTTTTAGGTCTACTAGTTATGAGAACAGTTATAGAGGCCTTTAAGGTCTACTAATTATGAAAAGAGGTTTTAAAGGCCTTTAAGGTCTACTAGTTATGAGAACAGTTAAGAATCCCTTGAGGTCTACTAGTTATGAGAACAGTTATAGAGGCGTTTAAGGTCTACTAATTATGAGAACAGTTTTAGAGGCCTTTAAGGTCTACTAGTTATGAGAACAGTATTAGAGGCCTTTAAGGTCTACTAGTTACGAGAAGAGGTTTTAGAGGCCTTTAAGGTCTATTAATTATGATAACAGTTTTTAAGGCCTTTAAAGTCTACTAGTTATGAGAACGGTTTAGTGGCCCTTGAGGTCTACTAGTTTTGAGAACAGTTATAGAGGCCTTTAAAGTCTACTAATTATGAAAAGAGGTTTTAATGGCTTTTAAGGTCTACTAGTTATGAGAACAGTTAAGAGGCCCTTGAGGTCTTCTAGTTATGAGAACAGTTATAGAGGCGTTTAAGGTCTACTAATTATGAGAACAGTTTTAGAGGCCTTTAAGGTCTACTAGTTATGAGAACAGTATTAGAGGCCTTTAAGGTCTACTAGTTATGAGAAGAGGTTTTAGAGGCCTTTAAGGTCTATTAATTATGAGAACAGTTTTAGAGGCCTTTAAAGTCTACTAGTTATGAGAACGGTTTAGAGGCCCTTGAGGTCTACTAGTTATGAGAACAGTTATAGAGGCCTTCAATGTCTACTAAATATGAGAAGTTTTAAAGGCCTGAAAGGTCTACTAGTTATGAGAACAGCTTAGAGGCCTTTGAGGAATACTAGTTATGATAACAGTTTTAGAGGCCTTTAAGGTCTAATAAATATAAGAAGTTTTAAAGGCCTTTAAGGTCTACTAGTTATGAGAACAGTTTAGAGGAATTCGAGGAATACTAGTTATGAGAACAGTTTTAGAGGCCTTGAAGGTCTACTAAATATGAGAACAGTTTTAGGGACCTTTAAGGTCTACTAATTATGAGAACAGTTTTAGAGGCCTTTAAGGTCTACTAATTAAGAGAAGAGGTTTTAGAGGCCTTTAAGGTCTACTAGTTATGAGAACAGTTTTAGAGGCCTTTAAGGTCTACTAAATATGAGAAGAAGTTTTAAAGGCCTAATAGTTATGAGAACAGTTTAGAGGCCTTTGAGGAATACTAGTTATGAGAACAGTTTTAGAGGCCTTTAAGGTCTACTAAATATGAAAAGAAGTTTTAAAGGCCCTTGAGGTCTACTAGTTATGAGAACAGTTTAGAGGCCTTAAAGGAATACTAGTTATGAGAACAGTTATAGTGGCCTTTAAAGTCTACTAATTATGAGAAGAGGTTTTAAAGGCCTTTAAGGTCTACTTGTTATGAAAACAGTTTTAGAGGCCTTTTAGGTCTACTAGTTATGAGAACAGTTTTAGAGGCCTTTAAGGTCTACTAAATATGAGAAGAAGTTTTAAAGGCCTTTAAGGTCTACTAGTTATGAGAACAGTTTTAGAGGCCTTTAAGGAATACTAGTTATGAGAACAGTTTTAGAGGCCTTAAAGGTCTACTAAATATGAGAAGAAGTTTTAAAGGCCTTTAAGGTCTACTAGTTATGAGAACAGTTTTAGAGGCCTTTGAGGAATTTTAGTTATGAGAACAGTTTTAGAGGCCTTTAAGGTCTACTAGTTATGAGAAGAAGTTTTAGATGCCTTTAAGGTCTATTAATTATGAGAACAGTTTTAGAGGCCTTTAAGGTCTACTAGTTATGAGAGCAGTTTAGAGGCCCTTGAGGTCTTCTAGTTATGAGAACAGTTATAGAGGCGTTTAAGGTCTACTAATTATGAGAACAGTTTTAGAGGCCTTTAAGGTCTACTAGTTATGAGAACAGTATTAGAGGCCTTTAAGGTCTACTAGTTATGAGAAGAGGTTTTAGAGGCCTTTAAGGTCTATTAATTATGAGAACAGTTTTAGAGGCCTTTAAAGTCTACTAGTTATGAGAACGGTTCAGAGGCCCTTGAGGTCTACTAGTTATGAGAACAGTTATAGAGGCCTTCAATGTCTACTAACTATGAGAAGAGGTTTTAAAGGCCTTTACGGTCTACTAGTTATAAGAACAGTTTAGAGGCCCTTGAGGTCTACTAGTTATGAGAACAGTTTTAGAGGCCTTTAAGGTCCACTAAATATGAGAAGAAGTTTTAAAGGCCTTTAAGGTCTACTAGTTATGAGAACAGTTTTAGAGGCCTTTGAGGAATACTAGTTATGAGAACAGTTTTAGAGGCCATTAAGGTCTACTAAATATGAGAAGAAGTTTTAAAGGCCTTTAAGGTCTACTAGTTATGAGAACAGTTTTAGAGCCCTTTGAGGAATACTAGTAATGAGAACAGTTATAGAGGCCTTTAAAGTCTACTAATTATGAGAAGAGGTTTTGAAGGCCTTTAAGGTCTACTAGTTATGAGAACAGTTTAGAGGCCCTTGAAGTCTACTAGTTATGCGAACAGTTATTGAGGCGTTTTAGGTCTACTAGTTATGAGAACAGTTATAGAGGCCTTTAAGGTCTACTAATTATGAAAAGAGGTTTTAAAGGCCTTTAAGGTCTACTAGTTATGAGAACAGTTAAGAATCCCTTGAGGTCTACTAGTTATGAGAACAGTTATAGAGGCGTTTAAGGTCTACTAATTATGAGAACAGTTTTAGAGGCCTTTAAGGTCTACTAGTTATGAGAACAGTATTAGAGGCCTTTAAGGTCTACTAGTTACGAGAAGAGGTTTTAGAGGCCTTTAAGGTCTATTAATTATGATAACAGTTTTTAAGGCCTTTAAAGTCTACTAGTTATGAGAACGGTTTAGTGGCCCTTGAGGTCTACTAGTTTTGAGAACAGTTATAGAGGCCTTTAAAGTCTACTAATTATGAAAAGAGGTTTTAATGGCTTTTAAGGTCTACTAGTTATGAGAACAGTTAAGAGGCCCTTGAGGTCTTCTAGTTATGAGAACAGTTATAGAGGCGTTTAAGGTCTACTAATTATGAGAACAGTTTTAGAGGCCTTTAAGGTCTACTAGTTATGAGAACAGTATTAGAGGCCTTTAAGGTCTACTAGTTATGAGAAGAGGTTTTAGAGGCCTTTAAGGTCTATTAATTATGAGAACAGTTTTAGAGGCCTTTAAAGTCTACTAGTTATGAGAACGGTTTAGAGGCCCTTGAGGTCTACTAGTTATGAGAACAGTTATAGAGGCCTTCAATGTCTACTAACTATGAGAAGAGGTTTTAAAGGCCTTTACGGTCTACTAGTTATAAGAACAGTTTATAGGCCCTTGAGGTCTACTAGTTATGAGAACAGTTATAGAGGCCTTTAAGGTCTACTAAATATGAGAAGTTTTAAAGGCCTGAAAGGTCTACTAGTTATGAGAACAGCTTAGAGGCCTTTGAGGAATACTAGTTATGATAACAGTTTTAGAGGCCTTTAAGGTCTAATAAATATAAGAAGTTTTAAAGGCCTTTAAGGTCTACTAGTTATGAGAACAGTTTAGAGGAATTCGAGGAATACTAGTTATGAGAACAGTTTTAGAGGCCTTGAAGGTCTACTAAATATGAGAACAGTTTTAGGGACCTTTAAGGTCTACTAATTATGAGAACAGTTTTAGAGGCCTTTAAGGTCTACTAATTAAGAGAAGAGGTTTTAGAGGCCTTTAAGGTCTACTAGTTATGAGAAGAAGTTTTAGATGCCTTTAAGGTCTATTAATTATGAGAACAGTTTTAGAGGCCTTTAAGGTCTACTAGTTATGAGAGCAGTTTAGAGGCCCTTGAGGTCTTCTAGTTATGAGAACAGTTATAGAGGCGTTTAAGGTCTACTAATTATGAGAACAGTTTTAGAGGCCTTTAAGGTCTACTAGTTATGAGAACAGTATTAGAGGCCTTTAAGGTCTACTAGTTATGAGAAGAGGTTTTAGAGGCCTTTAAGGTCTATTAATTATGAGAACAGTTTTAGAGGCCTTTAAAGTCTACTAGTTATGAGAACGGTTCAGAGGCCCTTGAGGTCTACTAGTTATGAGAACAGTTATAGAGGCCTTCAATGTCTACTAACTATGAGAAGAGGTTTTAAAGGCCTTTACGGTCTACTAGTTTTAAGAACAGTTTAGAGGCCCTTGAGGTCTACTAGTTATGAGAACAGTTTTAGAGGCCTTTAAGGTCCACTAAATATGAGAAGAAGTTTTAAAGGCCTTTAAGGTCTACTAGTTATGAGAACAGTTTTAGAGGCCTTTGAGGAATACTAGTTATGAGAACAGTTTTAGAGGCCTTTAAGATCTACTAAATATGAGAAGAAGTTTTAAAGGCCTTTAAGGTCTACTAGTTATGAGAACAGTTTTAGAGCCCTTTGAGGAATACTAGTAATGAGAACAGTTATAGAGGCCTTTAAAGTCTACTAATTATGAGAAGAGGTTTTGAAGGCCTTTAAGGTCTACTAGTTATGAGAACAGTTTAGAGGCCCTTGAAGTCTACTAGTTATGCGAACAGTTATTGAGGCGTTTTAGGTCTACTAGTTATGAGAACAGTTATAGAGGCCTTTAAGGTCTACTAATTATGAAAAGAGGTTTTAAAGGCCTTTAAGGTCTACTAGTTATGAGAACAGTTAAGAATCCCTTGAGGTCTACTAGTTATGAGAACAGTTATAGAGGCGTTTAAGGTCTACTAATTATGAGAACAGTTTTAGAGGCCTTTAAGGTCTACTAGTTATGAGAACAGTATTAGAGGCCTTTAAGGTCTACTAGTTACGAGAAGAGGTTTTAGAGGCCTTTAAGGTCTATTAATTATGATAACAGTTTTTAAGGCCTTTAAAGTCTACTAGTTATGAGAACGGTTTAGTGGCCCTTGAGGTCTACTAGTTTTGAGAACAGTTATAGAGGCCTTTAAAGTCTACTAATTATGAAAAGAGGTTTTAATGGCTTTTAAGGTCTACTAGTTATGAGAACAGTTAAGAGGCCCTTGAGGTCTTCTAGTTATGAGAACAGTTATAGAGGCGTTTAAGGTCTACTAATTATGAGAACAGTTTTAGAGGCCTTTAAGGTCTACTAGTTATGAGAACAGTATTAGAGGCCTTTAAGGTCTACTAGTTATGAGAAGAGGTTTTAGAGGCCTTTAAGGTCTATTAATTATGAGAACAGTTTTAGAGGCCTTTAAAGTCTACTAGTTATGAGAACGGTTTAGAGGCCCTTGAGGTCTACTAGTTATGAGAACAGTTATAGAGGCCTTCAATGTCTACTAACTATGAGAAGAGGTTTTAAAGGCCTTTACGGTCTACTAGTTATAAGAACAGTTTATAGGCCCTTGAGGTCTACTAGTTATGAGAACAGTTATAGAGGCCTTTAAGGTCTACTAAATATGAGAAGTTTTAAAGGCCTGAAAGGTCTACTAGTTATGAGAACAGCTTAGAGGCCTTTGAGGAATACTAGTTATGATAACAGTTTTAGAGGCCTTTAAGGTCTAATAAATATAAGAAGTTTTAAAGGCGTTTAAGGTCTACTAGTTATGAGAACAGTTTAGAGGAATTCGAGGAATACTAGTTATGAGAACAGTTTTAGAGGCCTTTAAGGTCTACTAAATATGAGAACAGTTTTAGGGACCTTTAAGGTCTACTAATTATGAGAACAGTTTTAGAGGCCTTTAAGGTCTACTAATTAAGAGAAGAGGTTTTAGAGGCCTTTAAGGTCTACTAGTTATGAGAACAGTTTTAGAGGCCTTTAAGGTCTACTAAATATGAGAAGAAGTTTTAAAGGCCTAATAGTTATGAGAACAGTTTAGAGGCCTTTGAGGAATACTAGTTATGAGAACAGTTTTAGAGGCCTTTAAGGTCTACTAAATATGAAAAGAAGTTTTAAAGGCCCTTGAGGTCTACTAGTTATGAGAACAGTTTAGAGGCCATTAAGGAATACTAGTTATGAGAACAGTTATAGTGGCCTTTAAAGTCTACTAATTATGAGAAGAGGTTTTAAAGGCCTTTAAGGTCTACTTGTTATGAAAACAGTTTTAGAGGCCTTTTAGGTCTACTAAATATGAGAAGAAGTTTTAAAGGCCTTTACGGTCTACTAGTTATGAGAACAGTTTAGAGGCCTTTGAGGAATACTAGTTATGAGAACAGTTTAGAGGCCCTTGAGGTCTACTAGTTATGAGAACAGTTTTAGGGACCGTTAAGGTCTACTAATTATGAGAACAGTTTTAGAGGCCTTAAAGGTCTACTAATTATGAGAAGAGGTTTTAGAGGCCTTTAAGGTCTACTAGTTATGAGAACAGTTTTAGAGGCCTTTAAGGTCTACTAAATATGAGAAGAAGTTTTAAAGGCCTTTACGGTCTACTAGTTATGAGAACAGCTTAGAGGCCTTTGAGGAATACTAGTTATGAGAACAGTTATAGAGGCCTTTAAAGTCTACTAATTATGAGAAGAGGTTTTAAAGGCCTTTAAGGTCTACTAGTTATGAAAACAGTTAAGAGGCCATTGAGGTCTACTAGTTATGAGAACAGTTATAGAGGCGTTTTAGGTCTACTAGTTATGAGAACAGTTATAGAGGCCTTTAAGGTCTACTAATTATGAGAAGAGATTTAAAAGGCCTTTAAGGTCTACTAGTTATGAAAACAGTTTTAGAGGCCTTTAAGGTCTACTAGTTATTAGAAGAGGTTTAAGAGGCGTTTAAGGTCTACTAATTATAAGAACAGTTTTAGAGGCGTTTAAGGTCTACTAGTTATGAGATTAGTATTAGAGGCCTTTAAGGTCTACTAGTTACGAGAAGAGGTTTTAGAGGCCTTTAAGGTCTATTAATTATGATACCAGTTTTAAAGGCCTTTAAAGTTCACTAGTTATGAGAACGGTTTAGAGGCCCTTGAGGTCTACTAGTTATGAGAACAGTTATAGAAGCCTTCAAAGTCTACTAATTATGAGAAGAAGATTTAAAGGACTTTACGGTCTACTAGTTATAAGAACAGTTTAGAGGCCCTTGAGGTCTACTAGTTATGAGAACAGTTTTAGAGGCCTTTAAGGTCTACTAAATATGAGAAGAAGTTTTAAAGGCCTTTAAGGTCTACTAATTATGAGAACAGTTTTAGAGGCCTTTGAGGAAAACTAGTTATGAGAACAGTTTTAGAGGCCTTTAAGGTCTACTAAATATGAGAAGAGGTTTTAAAGGCCTTTAAGCTCTACTAGTTATGAGAACAGTTTAGAGGCCCTTGAGGTCTACTAGTTATGAGAACAGTTATAGAGGCGTTTAAGGTCTACTAATTATGAGAACAGTGTTAGAGGCCTTTGAGGATTACTAGTTATGAGAACAGTTTTAGAGGCCTTTAAGGTCTACTAAATATGAGAAAAAGTTTTAAAGGCCTTTAAGGGCTACTAGTTATGAGAACAGTTTTAGAGGCCTTTAAGGTCTACTAAATATGAGAAGAAGTTTTAAAGGCCTTTAAGGTCTACTAGTTATGAGAACAGTTTAGAGGCCTTTGAGGAATACTAATTATGAGAACAGTTTTAGAGGCCTTTAAGGTCTACTAGTTATGAGAAGAGGTTTTAGAGGCCTTTAAGGTCTACTAGTTATGAGAACAGTTTAGAGGCCCTTGAGGTCTACTAGTTATGAGAACAGTTTTAGAGGCCTTTAAGGTCTACTTATTATGAGAACAGTTTTAGAGGCCTTTAAGGTTAACTAAATATGAGAAGAAGTTTTAAAGGCCTTTGAGTTCTACTAGTTATGAGAACAGTTTTAGAGGCCTTTAAGGTCTACTAAATATGAGAAGTTTTAAAGGCCTGTAAGGTCTACTAGTTATGAGAACAGCTTAGAGGCCTTTGAGGAATACTAGTTATGATAACAGTTTTAGAGGCCTTTAAGGTCTACTAAATATAAGAAGTTTTAAAGGCCTTTAAGGTCTACTAGTTATGAGAACAGTTTAGAGGAATTTGAGGAATACTAGTTATGAGAACAGTTTTAGAGGCCTTTAAGGTCTACTAAATATGAGAAGAAGTTTTAGAGGCCTTTAAGGCCTAATAGTTATGAGAACAGTTTAGAGGCCTTTGAGGAATACTAGTTATGAGAACAGTTTTAGAGGCCTTAAAGGTCTACTAATTATGAGAAGAGGTTTTAGAGGCCTTTAAGGTCTACTAGTTATGAGAACAGTTTTAGAGGCCTTTAAGGTCTACTAAATATGAGAAGAAGTTTTAAAGGCCTTTACGGTCTACTAGTTATGAGAACAGTTTAGAGGCCCTTGAGGTCTACGAATTTAAAAGTCTTTAAAGTCTACGAATTATGAGAAGAGGTTTTAAAGGCCTTTATGGTCTACTAGTTATGGGAACAGTTTAGAGGCCCTTGAGGTCTACTAGTTATCAGAACAGTTTTAGGGACCTTTAAGGTCTACTAATTATGAGAACAGTTTTAGAGGCCTTTAAGGTCAACAAATTAAGAGAAGAGGGTTTAGAGGCCTTTAAGGTCTACTAGTTATGAGAACAGTTTTAGAGGCCTTTAAGGTCTACTAAATATGAGAAGAAGTTTTAAAGGCCTTTACGGTCTACTAGTTATGAGAACAGTTTTAGGGACCTTTAAGGTCTACTAATTATGAGAATAGTTTTAGAGGCCTTTAAGGTCTACTAATTAAGAGAAGAGGTTTTAGAGACCTTTAAGGTCTACTAGTTATGAGAACAGTTTTAGAGGCCTTTAAGGTCTACTAAATATGAGAAGAAGTTTTAAAGGCCTTTATGGTCTACTAGTTATGAGAACAGTTTAGAGGCCCTTGAGGTCTACTAGTTATGAGAACAGTTTTAGGGACCGTTAAGGTCTACTAATTATGAGAACAGTTTTAGAGGCCTTTAAGGTCTACTAATTATGAGAAGAGGTTTTAGAGGCCTTTAAGGTCTACTAGTTATGAGAACAGTTTTAGAGGCCTTTAAGGTCTACTAAATATGAGAAGAAGTTTTAAAGGCCTTTACGGTCTACTAGTTATGAGAACAGCTTAGAGGCCTTTGAGGAATACTAGTTATGAGAACAGTTATAGAGGCCTTTAAAGTCTACTAATTATGAGAAGAGGTTTTAAAGGCCTTTAAGGTCTACTAGTTATGAGAACAGTTTAGAGGCCCTTGAAGTCTATTAGTTATGAGAACAGTTATAGAGGCGTTTAAGGTCTACTAATTATGAGAACAGTTTTAGAGGCCTTTAAGGTCTACTAGTTATGAGAACAGTATTAGAGGCCTTTAAGGTCTACTAGTTACGAGAAGAGGTTTTAGAGGCCTTTAAGGTCTATTAATAATGAGAACAGTTTTTAAGGCCTTTAAAGTCTACTAGTTATGAGAACGGTTTAGAGGCCCTTGAGGTCTACTAGTTTTGAGAACAGTTATAGAGGCCTTTAAAGTCTACTAATTATGAGAAGAGGTTTTAAAGGCCTTTAAGGTCTACTAGTTATGAGAACAGTTTAGAGGCCCTTGAGGTCTACTAGTTATGAGAACAGTTTAAGAGGCCTTTAAGGTCTACGAAATATGAGAAGAAGTTTTAAAGGCCTGTAAGGTCTACTAGTTATGAGAACAGTTTTAGAGGCCTTTGTGGAATACTAGTTATGAGAACAGTTTTAGAGGCCTTTAAGGTCTACTAAATATGAGAAGAAGTTTTAAAGGCCTTTAAGGTCTACTAGTTATGAGAACAGTTTAGAGGCCTTTGAGGAATACTAGTTATGAGAACAGTTTTAGAGGCCTTTAAGGTCTACTAGTTATGAGAACAGTTATAGAGGCGTTTAAGGTCTACTAATTATGAGAACAGTGTTAGAGGCCTTTGAGGATTACTAGTTATGAGAACAGTTTTAGAGGCCTTTAAGGTCTACTAAATATGAGAAAAAGTTTTAAAGGCCTTTAAGGGCTTCTAGTTATGAGAACAGTTTTAGAGGCCTTTAAGGTCTACTAAATATGAGAAGAAGTTTTAAAGGCCTTTAAGGTCTACTAGTTATGAGAACAGTTTAGAGGCCTTTGAGGAATACTAGTTATGAGAACAGTTTTAGAGGCCTTTAAGGTCTACTAGTTATGAGAAGAGGTTTTAGAGGCCTTTAAGGTCTACTAGTTATGAGAACAGTTTAGAGGCCCTTGAGGTCTACTAGTTATTACAACAGTTTTAGAGGCCTTTAAGGTCTACTTATTATGAGAACAGTTTTAGAGGCCTTTAAGGTCTACTAAATATGAGAAGAAGTTTTAAAGGCCTTTGAGTTCTACTAGTTATGAGAACAGTTTTAGAGGCCTTTAAGGTCTACTAAATATGAGAAGTTTTAAAGGCCTGTAAGGTCTACTAGTTATGAGAACAGCTTAGAGGCCTTTGAGGAATACTAGTTATGATAACAGTTTTAGAGGCCTTTAAGGTCTACTAAATATAAGAAGTTTTAAAGGCCTTTAAGGTCTACTAGTTATGAGAACAGTTTAGAGGAATTTGAGGAATACTAGTTATGAGAACAGTTTTAGAGGCCTTTAAGGTCTACTAAATATGAGAAGAAGTTTTAGAGGCCTTTAAGGCCTAATAGTTATGAGAACAGTTTTAGGGAACCTTAAGGTCTACTAATTATGAGACCAGTTTTAGAGGCCTTAAAGGTCTACTAATTATGAGAAGAGGTTTTAGAGGCCTTTAAGGTCTACTAGTTATGAGAACAGTTTTAGAGGCCTTTAAGGTCTACTAAATATGAGAAGAAGTTTTAAAGGCCTTTACGGTCTACTAGTTATGAGAACAGTTTAGAGGCCCTTGAGGTCTACGAATTTAAAAGTCTTTAAAGTCTACGAATTATGAGAAGAGGTTTTAAAGGCCTTTATGGTCTACTAGTTATGGGAACAGTTTAGAGGCCCTTGAGGTCTACTAGTTATGAGAACAGTTTTAGGGACCTTTAAGGTCTACTAATTATGAGAACAGTTTTAGAGGCCTTTAAGGTCAACAAATTAAGAGAAGAGGTTTTAGAGGCCTTTAAGGTCTACTAGTTATGAGAACAGTTTTAGAGGCCTTTAAGGTCTACTAAATATGAGAAGAAGTTTTAAAGGCCTTTACGGTCTACTAGTTATGAGAACAGTTTTAGGGACCTTTAAGGTCTACTAATTATGAGAACAGTTTTAGAGGCCTTTAAGGTCTACTAATTAAGAGAAGAGGTTTTAGAGGCCTTTAAGGTCTACTAGTTATGAGAACAGTTTTAGAGGCCTTTAAGGTCTACTAAATATGAGAAGAAGTTTTAAAGGCCTTTATGGTCTACTAGTTATGAGAACAGTTTAGAGGCCCTTGAGGTCTACTAGTTATGAGAACAGTTTTAGGGACCGTTAAGGTCTACTAATTATGAGAACAGTTTTAGAGGCCTTTAAGGTCTACTAAATATGAGAAGAGGTTTTAGAGGCCTTTAAGGTCTACTAGTTATGAGAACAGTTTTAGAGGCCTTTAAGGTCTACTAAATATGAGAAGAAGTTTTAAAGGCCTTTACGGTCTACTAGTTATGAGAACAGCTTAGAGGCCTTTGAGGAATACTAGTTATGAGAACAGTTATAGAGGCCTTTAAAGTCTACTAATTATGAGAAGAGGTTTTAAAGGCCTTTAAGGTCTACTACTTATGAGAACAGTTTAGAGGCCCTTGATGTCTATTAGTTATGAGAACAGTTATAGAGGCGTTTAAGGTCTACTAATTATGAGAACAGTTTTAGAGGCCTTTAAGGTCTACTAGTTATGAGAACAGTATTAGAGGCCTTTAAGGTCTACTAGTTACGAGAAGAAGCTCAAACAAGCTGGGTTCGCATTTTTTTTGTTTTTGAAATTTGATAGTTGGAATCGATTGTCCATCGTTTGCCCATGTTTGCCCACCTTTTAGTTTTTTTTTCCACTTCCGGTTTGGAAAATATCAAGTGATGTAACTTTACATCATTTTTTTGAAAAAATTAAAAGTTGACTTTTTTCAATTTTTTTTTTGGAAATCGCAATAACTTCGTTTGCCCACGTTTGCCCACCTTTTAGAATTTTCAAAAAATGTACACTTCAAAAAATATGGAGCCTTAAAGATTTGCTCCTGTTTACCATAGAAAATTAACTTTTTTCAAATTTTTTTTTCTTGAATTCGTAACTAAATTGATGTAAAAAAATTGCCCACCCTTTAGAATTTTGAAAAAATAAAAACTTTAAAAAATATGAATTTTTGAAAATTGGAAAAAATTTCCAAAAAACAAAAATCGTTTTTCCACCCCTAAAAACTCAAAAATTAAAAAAAATAAAAACTGCCCATCTCCTAGAACTACAAAATAAGAAATGTTCACCCTTTAAAACTAAACAATTTCATCAAAAAACTCTTAAAACAAAATAACAAACGTTTGCCCACCCCTTAAAACTAAAAAATTAAAAAAAAAAACTTCTGCTTATCTCTTAAAACTACAAAATATGAAATGCCCACCCTTTAAAATTAAACATTTTCATCGAGAAATACTAAAAAATAAAAAAAAAATCCTTAAAACTAAAAAATTAAAAAAAAAACTTCTGCCCATCTCTTAAAACTACAAAAAATAAAATGCCCAACCCTTAAAACTAAACAATTTCATCAAAAAACTCTTAAAACAAAAAAACGAACGTTTGCCCACCCCTTAAAACTAAAAAATTAAAAAAAAAAACTTCTGCCCATCTCTTAAAACTACAAAATATGAAATGCCCACCCTTTAAAATTAAACATTTTCATCGAGAAATACTAAAAAATAAAAAAAAAATCCTTAAAACTAAAAAATTTAAAAAAAAAACTTCTGCCCATCTCTTAAAACTACAAAAAATAAAATGCCCAACCCTTAAAACTAAACAATTTCATCAAAAAACTCTTAAAACAAAAAAACGAACGTTTGCCCACCCCTTAAAACTAAAAAATTAAAAAAAAAAACTTCTGCCCATCTCTTAAAACTACAAAATATGAAATGCCCACCCTTTAAAATTAAACATTTTCATCGAGAAATACTAAAAAATAAAAAAAAATCCTTAAAACTAAAAAAATTAAAAAAAAAACTTCTGCCCATCTCTTAAAACTACAAAAAATAAAATGCCCAACCCTTAAAACTAAACAATTTCATCAAAAAACTCTTAAAACAAAAAAAACGAACGTTTGCCCACCCCTTAAAACTAAAAAATTAAAAAAAAAACTTCTGCCCATCTCTTAAAACTACAAAATATGAAATGCCCACCCTTTAAAATTAAACATTTTCATCGAGAAATACTAAAAAATAAAAAAAAAATCCTTAAAACTAAAAAAGTTAAAAAAAAAACTTCTGCCCATCTCTTAAAACTACAAAAAATAAAATGCCCAACCCTTAAAACTAAACAATTTCATCAAAAAACTCTTAAAACAAAAAAACGAACGTTTGCCCACCCCTTAAAACTAAAAAATTAAAAAAAAAACTTCTGCCCATCTCTTAAAACTACAAAATATGAAATGCCCACCCTTTAAAATTAAACATTTTCATCGAGAAATACTAAAAAATAAAAAAAAAATCCTTAAAACTAAAAAAATTAACAAAAAAACTTCTGCCCGTCTCTTAAAACTACAAAAAATAAAAAAAACATTTGCCAACCTCTTAAAACTAAAAAAATAATAATACAATTAATGGTTTTTATATATAATTATATTTTTATTAATGTTAAAAATCATTTACAAGCGCCTTCTTAAACTAAATAAAAACTATACAAATTATATCCTTTATATTTATTCTTATTTATCTTAAAAGTAATTCATAATCACTTTCATAATAAATTATAAACATTCAAAATTAAGTCTTAAAGTTATTTTTATATATCTTTAAAACAAAAACAAACACATTACCAATTAATTTTACTTTACTTTATCACAAAACTTCATTATAAATGGTTTAAAACAAATACAAAATTACCAAAAAAAAAAATTCGCAAAGCGAATTTTCTAGAGAATTTTGTCATTTCTTTAGACTCTCTGCAATCTGTCGGCAGTTTTCTTCGCCAAATTTTGGCGTTTAAGTTATTGGCTCCGCCAAGCATGGTTCCGTTTTTTATCTTTTGTTTTTATTTTAAAGTACAAATGTACACAGAAACAGCTTACCGCCAGAGAGTCTGCAGAAATGACAAAATTCTCTAGAAAATTCGCTTTGCGACAATGGCGCCTTTTCCAGTTGTCTTTGATGGCGCCGGAGAGGCGGGGAAATCACAAAATTCTCAAAAATTTACTTAGCAACAGTGGTGTTTCTTGTCGATCTTTCCCTATTGTTTTTGGTTGGTGCCAGGAAGTCTGTCCAGACCGTTTCTGATCGCGTTCGGTAAAATTAATGAAATTTGGCGACAGACAGGCGGGAGAAACAAAAAACTGCGATCTCGAGTTTGCAACAACATTGAAACCGTTTAAAGAAGCACCTGCTCGATCGCCACTGTGTCTGGCCAATATAATTTTTAATAGAAGAAAATTAACTGTTTATTTGTTATAAGCCTTTTAATTTCACCAAATTTTAATAAAGTTTATGTTTACATTTTGTTGATTATTTTTATTCTAAAAACTTCAATAAAAAATAAAAAAAAACCTAGATATAATTTTTAATATAAGAAAATTAACTGTTTATTTGTTATAAGCCATTTTATGCCTTTTAATTTCACCAAATTTTAATAAAGTTTATGTTTACATTTGCTTATTATTTTTAATCTAAAAAATTCAATAAAAAGTATTAAAAAAACTTTGATATAATTTTTAATATAAGAAAATTAACTGTTTATTTGTTATAAGCCATTTTGTGCCTTTTAATTTGTATAGTTTTCCTTTAAGTTTAAGAAGGGGCTTTTGACTTTTTTTAATTAATAAAAATATATTTATAAATAAAAACAAAAACAAAAGTCTTACGCAACAAACTTGATTATAGAATTAATAATTAACAGCTTAACAGTCAAGCTGTTAATTTGTGGTTCTGTAATTAAATCAACAGTCTTTTAATTACAGAAGCACAAATTAACAGCTTGACTGTTAGCTTGACTGCTAACAGTCAGCTTCACTGTTAATTATTCGTTTTACATTCGAGTTTGTTTTTTTTTTGGTAATTTTGTATTTGTTTTAAACCATTTATAATGAAGTTTTGTGATAAAGTAAAGTAAAATTAATTGGTAATGTGTTTGTTTTTGTTTTAAAGATATATAAAAATAACTTTAAGACTTAATTTTGAATGTTTATAATTTATTATGAAAGTGATTATGAATTACTTTTAAGATAAATAAGAATAAATATAAAGGATATAATTTGTATAGTTTTTATTTAGTTTAAGAAGGCGCTTGTAAATGATTTTTAACATTAATAAAAATATAATTATATATAAAAACCATTAATTGTATTATTATTTTTTTAGTTTTAAGAGGTTGGCAAATGTGTTTGGATACAATTTTTAAGTTTTCAGGGTTGGCATTTTATTTTTTGCAGTTTTAAGAGACGGGCAGAAGTTTTTTTTTTAATTTTTTTAGTTTTAAGGATTTTTTTTTTATTTTTTAGTATTTCTCGATGAAAATGTTTAATTTTAAAGGGTGGGCATTTCATATTTTGTAGTTTTAAGAGATGGGCAGAAGTTTTTTTTTTAATTTTTTAGTTTTAAGGGGGGGGCAAACGTTCGTTTTTTTGTTTTAAGAGTTTTTTGATGAAATTGTTTAGTTTTAAGGGTTGGGCATTTTATTTTTTGTAGTTTTAAGAGATGGGCAGAAGTTTTTTTTTTAATTTTTTAGTTTTAAGGATTTTTTTTTTATTTTTTAGTATTTCTCGATGAAAATGTTTAATTTTAAAGGGTGGGCATTTCATATTTTGTAGTTTTAAGAGATGGGCAGAAGTTTTTTTTTTTAATTTTTTAGTTTTAAGGGGTGGGCAAACGTTCGTTTTTTTGTTTTAAGAGTTTTTTGATGAAATTGTTTAGTTTTAAGGGTTGGGCATTTTATTTTTTGTAGTTTTAAGAGATGGGCAGAAGTTTTTTTTTTTAATTTTTTAGTTTTAAGGATTTTTTTTTTATTTTTTAGTATTTCTCGATGAAAATGTTTAATTTTAAAGGGTGGGCATTTCATATTTTGTAGTTTTAAGAGATGGGCAGAAGTTTTTTTTTTTAATTTTTTAGTTTTAAGGGGTGGGCAAACGTTCGTTTTTTTGTTTTAAGAGTTTTTTGATGAAATTGTTTAGTTTTAAGGGTTGGGCATTTTATTTTTTGTAGTTTTAAGAGATGGGCAGAAGTTTTTTTTTTTAATTTTTTAGTTTTAAGGATTTTTTTTTTATTTTTTAGTATTTCTCGATGAAAATGTTTAATTTTAAAGGGTGGGCATTTCATATTTTGTAGTTCTAAGAGATGGGCAGAAGTTTTTTTTTTTAATTTTTTAGTTTTAAGGGGTGGGCAAACGTTCGTTTTTTTGTTTTAAGAGTTTTTTGATGAAATTGTTTAGTTTTTAGGGTTGGGCATTTTATTTTTTGTAGTTTTAAGAGATGGGCAAAAGTTTTTTTTTAAATTTTTTTAGTTTTAAGGATTTTTTTTTATTTTTTAGTATTTCTCGATGAAAATGTTTAATTTTAAAGGGTGGACATTTCATATTTTGTAGTTTTAAGAGATGGGCAGAAGTTTTTTTTTTTAATTTTTTAGTTTTAAGGGGTGGGCAAACGTTCGTTTTTTTGTTTTAAGAGTTTTTTGATGAAATTGTTTAGTTTTAAGGGTTGGGCATTTTATTTTTTGTAGTTTTAAGAGATGGGCAGAAGTTTTTTTTTTAAATTTTTTAGTTTTAAGGATTTTTGTTTTATTTTTTAGTATTTCTCGATGAAAATGTCTAATTTTAAAGGGTGGGCATTTCATATTTTGTAGTTTTAAGAGATGGGCAGAAGTTTTTTTTTTTAATTTTTTAGTTTTAAGGGGTGGGCAAACGTTCGTTTTTTTGTTTTAAGAGTTTTTTGATGAAATTGTTTAGTTTTAAGGGTTGGGCATTTTATTTTTTGTAGTTTTAAGAGATGGGCAGAAGTTTTTTTTTTAAATTTTTTAGTTTTAAGGATTTTTTTTTTATTTTTTAGTATTTCTCGATGAAAATGTTTAATTTTAAAGGGTGGGCATTTCATATTTTGTAGTTTTAAGAGATGGGCAGAAGTTTTTTTTTTTAATTTTTTAGTTTTAAGGGGTGGGCAAACGTTCGTTTTTTTGTTTTAAGAGTTTTTTGATGAAATTGTTTAGTTTTTAGGGTTGGGCATTTTATTTTTTGTAGTTTTAAGAGATGGGCAGAAGTTTTTTTTTAAATTTTTTTAGTTTTAAGGATTTTTTTTTTATTTTTTAGTATTTCTCGATGAAAATGTTTAATTTTAAAGGGTGGGCATTTCATATTTTGTAGTTTTAAGAGATGGGCAGAAGTTTTTTTTTTTAATTTTTTAGTTTTAAGGGGTGGGCAAACGTTTGTTATTTTGTTTTAAGAGTTTTTTGATGAAATTGTTTAGTTTTAAAGGGTGGGCATTTCTTATTTTGTAGTTTTAGGAGATGGGCAGTTTTTATTTTTTTTAATTTTTGAGTTTTTAGGGGTGGAAAAACGATTTTTGTTTTTTGGAAATTTTTTCCAATTTTCAAAAATTCATATTTTTTAAAGTTTTTATTTTTTTAAAATTCTAAAGGGTGGGCATTTTTTTTACATCAATTTAGTTACGAATTCAAGAAAAAAAAAATTGAAAAAAGTTAATTTTCTATGGTAAACAGGAGCAAATCTTTAAGGCTCCATATTTTTTTAAGTGTACATTTTTTGAAAATTCTAAAAGGTGGGCAAACGTGGGCAAACGAAGTTATTGCGATTTCCAAAAAAAAAATTGAAAAAAGTCAACTTTTAATTTTTTCAAAAAAATGATGTAAAGTTACATCACTTGATATTTTCCAAACCGGAAGTGGAAAAAAAAAACTAAAAGGTGGGCAAGCATGGGCAAACGATGGACAATCGATTCCAACTATCAAATTTCAAAAACAAAAAAAATGCGCACCCAGCTTCTTTGAGCTACGAGAAGAGGTTTTAGAGGCCTTTAAGGTCTATTAATTATGAGAACAGTTTTTAAGGCCTTTAAAGTCTACTAGTTATGAGAACGGTTTAGAGGCCCTTGAGGTCTACTAGTTTTGAGAACAGTTATAGAGGCCTTTAAAGTCTACTAATTATGAGAAGAGGTTTTAAAGGCCTTTAAGGTCTACTAGTTATGAGAACAGTTTAGAGGCCCTTGAGGTCTACTAGTTATGAGAACAGTTTAAGAGGCCTTTAAGGTCTACGAAATATGAGAAGAAGTTTTAAAGGCCTGTAAGGTCTACTAGTTATGAGAACAGTTTTAGAGGCCTTTGTGGAATACTAGTTATGAGAACAGTTTTAGAGGCCTTTAAGGTCTACTAAATATGAGAAGAAGTTTTAAAGGCCTTTAAGGTCTACTAGTTATGAGAACAGTTTAGAGGCCTTTGAGGAATACTAGTTATGAGAACAGTTTTAGAGGCCTTTAAGGTCTACTAGTTATGAGAACAGTTTAGAGGCCCTTGAGGTCTACTAGTTATGAGAACAGTTTTAGGGACCTTTAAGGTCTACTAATTATGAGAACAGTTTTAGAGGCCTTTAAGGTCTACTAATTAAGAGAAGAGGTTTTAGAGGCTTTTAAGGTCTACTAGTTATGAGAACAGTTTTAGAGGCCTTTAAGGTCTACTAAATATGAGAAGAAGTTTTAAAGGCCTTTAAGGTCTAGTAGTTATGAGAACAGTTTAGAGGCCTTTGAGGAATACTAGTTATGAGAACAGTTTTAGAGGCCTTTAAGGTCTACTAAATATGAGAAGAAGTTTTAGAGGCCTTTAAGGTCTACTAGTTATGAGAACAGTTTTAGAGGCCTTTGAGGAGTACTAGTTATGAGAACAGTTTTAGAGGCCTTTAAGGTCTACAAAATATGAAAAGAAGTTTTAAAGGCCTTTACGGTCTACTAGTTATGAGAACAGCTTAGAGGCCTTTGAGGAATACTAGTTATGAGAACAGTTATAGAGGCCTTTAAAGTCTACTAATTATGAGAAGAGGTTTTAAAGGCCTTTAAGGTCTACTAGTTATGAGAGCAGTTTAGAGGCCCTTGAGGTCTATTAGTTATGAGAACAGTTATAGAGGCGTTTAAGGTCTACTAATTATGAGAACAGTTTTAGAGGCCTTTAAGGTCTACTAGTTACGAGAACAGTATTAGAGGCCTTTAAAGTCTACTAATTATGAGAAGAGGTTTTAAAGGCCTTTGAGGTCTACTAGTTATGAGAACAGTTTAAGAGGCCTTTAAGGTCTACGAAATATGAGAAGAAGTTTTAAAGGCATTTAAGGTCTACTAGTTATCAGAACAGTTTTAGAGGCCTTTAAGGTCTACTAAATATGAGAAGAAGTTTTAGAGGCCTTTAAGGCCTTATAGTTATGAGAACAGTTTAGAGGCCTTTGAGGAATACTAGTTATG
Organism: Drosophila birchii; assembly: GCA_035046345.1. Classification (NCBI taxonomy): domain Eukaryota; kingdom Metazoa; phylum Arthropoda; class Insecta; order Diptera; family Drosophilidae; genus Drosophila; species Drosophila birchii. The sequence goes on along the minus strand of JAWNOA010000072.1, from coordinate 30,683 downwards.
AGAACAGTTTTAGAGGCCTTTAAGGTCTACAAAATATGAGAAGAAGTTTTAAAGGCCTGTAAGGTCTACTAGTTATCAGAACAGTTTTAGAGGCCTTTAAGGTCTACTAAATATGAGAAGAAGTTTTAAAGGCCTTTGAGGTCTACTAGTTATGAGAACAGTTTAAGAGGCCTTTAAGGTTTACAAAATATGAAAAGAAGTTTTAAAGGCCTGTAAGGTCTACTAGTTATGAGAACAACTTAGAGGCCTTTGAGGAATACTAGTTATGATAACAGTTTTAGAGGCCTTTAAGGTCTACTAAATATGAGAAGAAGTTTTAAAGGCCTTTAAGGTCTACTAGTTATGAGAAAAGTTTAGTGGAATTTGAGCAATACTAGTTATGAGAACAGTTTTTGAGGCCTTTAAGGTCGACTAAATATGAGAAGAAGTTTTAGAGGCCTTTAAGGCCTAATAGTTATGAGAACAGTTTAGAGGCCTTTGAGGAATACTAGTTATGAAAACAGTTTTAGAGGCCTTTAAGGTCTACAAAATATGAGAAGAAGTTTTAAAGGCCTTTACGGTCTACTAGTTATGAGAACAGCTTAGAGGCCTTTGAGGAATACTAGTTATGAGAACAGTTATAGAGGCCTTTAAAGTCTACTAATTATTAGAAGAGGTTTTAAAGGCCTTTAAGGTCTACTAGTTATGAGAGCAGTTTAGAGGCCCTTGAGTTCTATTAGTTATGAGAACAGTTATAGAGGCGTTTAAGGTCTACTAATTACGAGAACAGTATTAGAGGCCTTTAAAGTCTACTAATTATGAGAAGAGGTTTTAAAGGCCTTTGAGGTCTACTAGTTATGAGAACAGTTTAAGAGGCCTTTAAGGTCTACGAAATATGAGAAGAGGTTTTAAAGGCCTTTAAGGTCTACTAGTTATGAGAACAGTTTAGAGGCCCTTGAGGTCTATTAGTTATGAGAACAGTTATAGAGGCGTTTAAGGTCTACTAATTATGAGAACAGTTTTAGAGGCCTTTAAGGTCTACTAGTTATGAGAACAGTATTAGAGGCCTTTAAGGTCTACTAGTTACGAGAAGAGGTTTTAGAGGCCTTTAAGGTCTATTAATTATGAGAACAGTTTTTAAGGCCTTTAAAGTCTACTAGTTATGAGAACGGTTTAGACTCCCTTGAGGTCTACTAGTTTTGAGAACAGTTATAGAGGCCTTTAAAGTCTACTAATTATGAGAAGATGTTTTAAAGGCCTTTAAGGTCTACTAGTTATGAGAACAGTTTAGAGGCCCTTGAGGTCTACTAGTTATGAGAACAGTTTAAGAGGCCTTTAAGGTCTACGAAATATGAGAAGAAGTTTTAAAGGCCTGTAAGGTCTACTAGTTATGAGAACAGTTTTAGAGGCCTTTAAGGTCTACTAAATATGAGAAGAAGTTTTAAAAGCCTTTAAGGTCTACTAAATATGAGAAGAAGTTTTAGAGGCCTTTAAGGTCTACTAGTTATGAGAACAGTTTTAGAGGCCTTTGAGGAGTACTAGTTATGAGAACAGTTTTAGAGGCCTTTAAGGTCTACAAAATATGAGAAGAAGTTTTAAAGGCCTTTACGGTCTACTAGTTATGAGAACAGCTTAGAGGCCTTTGAGGAATACTAGTTATGAGAACAGTTATAGAGGCCTTTAAAGTCTACTAATTATTAGAAGAGGTTTTAAAGGCCTTTAAGGTCTACTAGTTATGAGAGCAGTTTAGAGGCCCTTGAGGTCTATTAGTTATGAGAACAGTTATAGAGGCGTTTAAGGTCTACTAATTACGAGAACAGTATTAGAGGCCTTTAAAGTCTACTAATTATGAGAAGAGGTTTTAAAGGCCTTTGAGGTCTACTAGTTATGAGAACAGTTTAAGAGGCCTTTAAGGTCTACGAAATATGAGAAGAAGTTTTAAAGGCCTGTAAGGTCTACTAGTTATGAGAACAGTTTAGAGGCCCTTGAGGTCTACTAGTAATGAGAACAGTTTTAGGGACCTTTAAGGTCTACTAATTATGAGAACAGTTTTAGAGGCCTTTAAGGTCTACTAATTAAGAGAAGAGGTTTTAGAGGCTTTTAAGGTCTACTAGTTATGAGAACAGTTTTAGAGGCCTTTAAGGTCTACTAAATATGAGAAGAAGTTTTAAAGGCCTTTAAGGTCTACTAGTTATGAGAACAGTTTAGAGGCCTTTGAGGAATACTAGTTATGAAAACAGTTTTAGAGGCCTTTAAGGTCTACTAAATATGAGAAGAAGTTTTAGAGGCCTTTAAGGTCTACAAAATATGAGAAGAAGTTTTAAAGGCCTGTAAGGTCTACTAGTTATGAGAACAACTTAGAGGCCTTTAAGGTCTACTAAATATGAGAAGAAGTTTTAAAGGCCTTTGAGGTCTACTAGTTATGAGAACAGTTTAAGAGGCCTTTAAGGTTTACAAAATATGAAAAGAAGTTTTAAAGGCCTGTAAGGTCTACTAGTTATGAGAACAACTTAGAGGCCTTTGAGGAATACTAGTTATGATAACAGTTTTAGAGGCCTTTAAGGTCTACTAAATATGAGAAGAAGTTTTAAAGGCCTTTAAGGTCTACTAGTTATGAGAAAAGTTTAGAGGAATTTGAGCAATACTAGTTATGAGAACAGTTTTTGAGGCCTTTAAGGTCTACTAAATATGAGAAGAAGTTTTAGAGGCCTTTAAGGCCTAATAGTTATGAGAACAGTTTAGAGGCCTTTGAGGAATACTAGTTATGAAAACAGTTTTAGAGGCCTTTAAGGTCTACAAAATATGAGAAGAAGTTTTAAAGGCCTTTACGGTCTACTAGTTATGAGAACAGCTTAGAGGCCTTTGAGGAATACTAGTTATGAGAACAGTTATAGAGGCCTTTAAAGTCTACTAATTATTAGAAGAGGTTTTAAAGGCCTTTAAGGTCTACTAGTTATGAGAGCAGTTTAGAGGCCCTTGAGGTCTATTAGTTATGAGAACAGTTATAGAGGCGTTTAAGGTCTACTAATTACGAGAACAGTATTAGAGGCCTTTAAAGTCTACTAATTATGAGAAGAGGTTTTAAAGGCCTTTGAGGTCTACTAGTTATGAGAACAGTTTAAGAGGCCTTTAAGGTCTACGAAATATGAGAAGAGGTTTTAAAGGCCTTTAAGGTCTACTAGTTATGAGAACAGTTTAGAGGCCCTTGAGGTCTATTAGTTATGAGAACAGTTATAGAGGCGTTTAAGGTCTACTAATTATGAGAACAGTTTTAGAGGCCTTTAAGGTCTACTAGTTATGAGAACAGTATTAGAGGCCTTTAAGGTCTACTAGTTACGAGAAGAGGTTTTAGAGGCCTTTAAGGTCTATTAATTATGAGAACAGTTTTTAAGGCCTTTAAAGTCTACTAGTTATGAGAACGGTTTAGACTCCCTTGAGGTCTACTAGTTTTGAGAACAGTTATAGAGGCCTTTAAAGTCTACTAATTATGAGAAGATGTTTTAAAGGCCTTTAAGGTCTACTAGTTATGAGAACAGTTTAGAGGCCCTTGAGGTCTACTAGTTATGAGAACAGTTTAAGAGGCCTTTAAGGTCTACGAAATATGAGAAGAAGTTTTAAAGGCCTGTAAGGTCTACTAGTTATGAGAACAGTTTTAGAGGCCTTTAAGGTCTACTAAATATGAGAAGAAGTTTTAAAAGCCTTTAAGGTCTACTAAATATGAGAAGAAGTTTTAGAGGCCTTTAAGGTCTACTAGTTATGAGAACAGTTTTAGAGGCCTTTGAGGAGTACTAGTTATGAGAACAGTTTTAGAGGCCTTTAAGGTCTACAAAATATGAGAAGAAGTTTTAAAGGCCTTTACGGTCTACTAGTTATGAGAACAGCTTAGAGGCCTTTGAGGAATACTAGTTATGAGAACAGTTATAGAGGCCTTTAAAGTCTACTAATTATTAGAAGAGGTTTTAAAGGCCTTTAAGGTCTACTAGTTATGAGAGCAGTTTAGAGGCCCTTGAGGTCTATTAGTTATGAGAACAGTTATAGAGGCGTTTAAGGTCTACTAATTACGAGAACAGTATTAGAGGCCTTTAAAGTCTACTAATTATGAGAAGAGGTTTTAAAGGCCTTTGAGGTCTACTAGTTATGAGAACAGTTTAAGAGGCCTTTAAGGTCTACGAAATATGAGAAGAAGTTTTAAAGGCCTGTAAGGTCTACTAGTTATGAGAACAGTTTAGAGGCCCTTGAGGTCTACTAGTAATGAGAACAGTTTTAGGGACCTTTAAGGTCTACTAATTATGAGAACAGTTTTAGAGGCCTTTAAGGTCTACTAATTAAGAGAAGAGGTTTTAGAGGCTTTTAAGGTCTACTAGTTATGAGAACAGTTTTAGAGGCCTTTAAGGTCTACTAAATATGAGAAGAAGTTTTAAAGGCCTTTAAGGTCTACTAGTTATGAGAACAGTTTAGAGGCCTTTGAGGAATACTAGTTATGAAAACAGTTTTAGAGGCCTTTAAGGTCTACTAAATATGAGAAGAAGTTTTAGAGGCCTTTAAGGTCTACAAAATATGAGAAGAAGTTTTAAAGGCCTTTACGGTCTACTAGTTATGAGAACAGCTTAGAGGCCTTTGAGGAATACTAGTTATGAGAACAGTTATAGAGGCCTTTAAAGTCTACTAATTATGAGAAGAGGTTTTAAAGGCATTTAAGGTCTACTACTTATGAGAGCAGTTTAGAGGCCCTTGAGGTCTATTAGTTATGAGAACAGTTATAGAGGCGTTTAAGCTCTACTAATTATGAGAACAGTTTTAGAGGCCTTTAAGGTCTACTAGTTACGAGAACAGTATTAGAGGCCTTTAAGGTCTACGAAATATGAGAAGAAGTTTTAAAGGCCTGTAAGGTCTACTAGATATCAGAACAGTTTTAGAGGCCTTTAAGGTCTACTAAATATGAGAAGAAGTTTTAGAGGCCTTTAAGGCCTAATAGTTATGAGAACAGTTTAGAGGCCTTTGAGGAATACTAGTTATGAGAACAGTTTTAGAGGCCTTTAAGGTCTACAAAATATGAGAAGAAGTTTTAAAGGCCTGTAAGGTCTACTAGTTATCAGAACAGTTTTAGAGGCCTTTAAGGTCTACTAAATATGAGAAGAAGTTTTAAAGGCCTTTGAGGTCTACTAGTTATGAGAACAGTTAAAGAGGCCTTTAAGGTTTACAAAATATGAAAAGAAGTTTTAAAGGCCTGTAAGGTCTACTAGTTATGAGAACAACTTAGAGGCCTTTGAGGAATACTAGTTATGATAACAGTTTTAGAGGCCTTTAAGGTCTACTTAATATGAGAAGAAGTTTTAAAGGCCTTTAAGGTCTACTAGTTATGAGAAAAGTTTAGAGGAATTTGAGCAATACTAGTTATGAGAACAGTTTTTGAGGCCTTTAAGGTCTACTAAATATGAGAAGAAGTTTTAGAGGCCTTTAAGGCCTAATAGTTATGAGAACAGTTTAGAGGCCTTTGAGGAATACTAGTTATGAAAACAGTTTTAGAGGCCTTTAAGGTCTACTAAATATGAGAAGAAGTTTTAAAGGCCCTTGAGGTCTACTAGTTATGAGAACAGTTTTAGGGACCTTTAAGGTCTACTAATTACGAGAACAGTTTTAGAGGCCTTTAAGGTCTACTAATTATGAGAAGAGGTTTTAGAGGCCTTTAAGGTCTACAAGTTATGAGAACAGTTTTAGAGGCCTTTTAGGTCTACTAAATATGAGAAGAAGTTTTTAAGGCCTTTACGGTCTACTAGTTATGAGAACAGTTTAGAGGCCTTTGAGGAATACTAGTTAGTTAGGTCTACTAAATATGAGAAGAAGTTTTTAAGGCCTTTACGGTCTACTAGTTATGAGAACAGTTTAGAGGCCTTTGAGGAATACTAGTTATGAGAACAGTTATAGAGACCTTTAAAGTCTACTAATTATGAGAAGAGGTTTTAAAGGCCTTTAAGGTCTACTAGTTATGAGAACAGTTTAGAGGCCCTTGAGGTCTACTAGTTATGAGAACAGTTATAGAGGCGTTTAAGGTCTACTAATTATGAGAACACTTTTAGAGGCCTTTAAGGTCTACTATTTATGAGAACAGTATTAGAGGCCTTTAAGGTCTACTAGTTACGAGAAGAGGTTTTAGAGGCCTTTAAGGTCTATTAATTATGAGAACAGTTTTTAAGGCCTTTAAAGTCTACTAGTAATGAGAACGGTTTAGAGGCCCTTAAGGTCTACTAGTTTTAAGAACAGTTATAGATTCCTGTAAAGTCTACTATTTATGAGAAGAGGTTTTAAAGGCCTTTAAGGTCTACTAGTTATGAGAACGGTTTCGAGGCCCTTGAGGTCTATTAGTTATGAGAACAGTTATAGAGTCGTTTAAGGTCCACTAATTATGAGAACAGTTTTAGAGGCCTTTAAGGTCTACTAAATATGAGAAGAAGTTTTAAAGGCCTGTAAGGTCTACTAGTTATGAGAACAGTTTAGAGGCCTTTGAGGAATACTAGTTATGATAACAGTTTTAGAGGCCTTTAAGGTCTACTAAATATGAGAAGAAGTTTTAAAGGCCTTTAAGGTCTACTAGTTATGAGAACAGTTTAGAGGAATTTGAGGAATACTAGTTATGAGAACAGTTTTAGAGGCCTTTAAGGTCTACTAAATATGAAAAGAAGTTTTAAAGGCCTTTAAGGTCTACTAGTTATGAGAACAGTTTATAGGCCTTTGAGGATTACTAGTTATGAGAACAGTTTTGGAGGCCTTTAAGGTCTACTAGTTATGAGAACAGTTTAGAGGCCCTTAAGGTCTACTAGTTATGAGAACAGTTTTAGGGACCTTTAAGGTCTACTAATTATGAGAACAGTTTTAGAGGCCTTTAAGGTCTACTAATTAAGAGACGAGGTTTTAGAGGCTTTTAAGGTCTACTAAATATGAGAAGAAGTTTTAGAGGCCTTTAAGGTCTACTAAATATGAGAAGATGTTTTAAAGGCCTTTAAGGTCTACTAGTTATGGTAACAGTTTTAGAGGCCTTTGAGGAATACTAGTTATGAGAACAGTTTTAGAGGCCTTTTAAGTCTAATAAATATGAGAAGAAGTTTTAAAGGCCTTTAAGGTCTACTAGTTATGAGAACAGTTTTAGAGACCTTTGAGGAGTACTAGTTATGAGAACAGTTTTAGAGGCCTTTAAGGTCTACAAAATATGAGAAGAAGTTTTAAAGGCCTTTACGGTCTACTAGTTATGAGAACAGCTTAGAGGCCTTTGAGGAATACTAGTTATGAGAACAGTTATAGAGGCCTTTAAAGTCTACTAATTATGAGAAGAGGTTTTAAAGGCCTTTAAGGTCTACTAGTTATGAGAGCAGTTTAGAGGCCCTTGAGGTCTATTAGTTATGAGAACAGTTATAGAGGCGTTTAAGGTCTACTAATTATGAGAACAGTTTTAGAGGCCTTTAAAGTCTACTAGTTATGAGAACAGTATTAGAGGCCTTTAAAGTCTACTAATTATGAGAAGAGGTTTTAAAGGCCTTTGAGGTCTACTAGTTATGAGAACAGTTTAAGAGGCCTTTAAGGTCTACTTAATATGAGAAGAAGTTTTAAAGGCCCTTGAGGTCTACTAGTTATGAGAACAGTTTTAGGGACCTTTAAGGTCTACTAATTACGAGAACAGTTTTAGAGGCCTTTAAGGTCTACTAATTATGAGAAGAGGTTTTAGAGGCCTTTAAGGTCTACAAGTTATGAGAACAGTTTTAGAGGCCTTTTAGGTCTACTAAATATGAGAAGAAGTTTTTAAGGCCTTTACGGTCTACTAGTTATGAGAACAGTTTAGAGGCCTTTGAGGAATACTAGTTATGAGAACAGTTATAGAGACCTTTAAAGTCTACTAATTATGAGAAGAGGTTTTAAAGGCCTTTAAGGTCTACTAGTTATGAGAACAGTTTAGAGGCCCTTGAGGTCTACTAGTTATGAGAACAGTTATAGAGGCGTTTAAGGTCTACTAATTATGAGAACACTTTTAGAGGCCTTTAAGGTCTACTATTTATGAGAACAGTATTAGAGGCCTTTAAGGTCTACTAATTATGAGAAGAGGTTTTAGAGGCCTTTAAGGTCTACTAGTTATGAGAACAGTTTAGAGGCCCTTGAGGTCTATTAGTTATGAGAACAGTTATAGAGGCGTTTAAGTTCTACTAATTATGAGAACAGTTTTAGAAGCCTTTAAGGTTATGAGAACAGTATTAGAGGCCTTTAAGGTCTACTAGTTACGAGAAGAGGTTTTAGAGGCCTTTAAGGTCTATTAATTATGAGAACAGTTTTTAAGGCCTTTAAAGTCTACTAGTAATGAGAACGGTTTAGAGGCCCTTAAGGTCTACTAGTTTTAAGAACAGTTATAGAGGCCTGTAAAGTCTACTATTTATGAGAAGAGGTTTTAAAGGCCTTTAAGGTCTACTAGTTATGAGAACGGTTTCGAGGCCCTTGAGGTCTATTAGTTATGAGAACAGTTATAGAGTCGTTTAAGGTCCACTAATTATGAGAACAGTTTTAGAGGCCTTTAAGGTCTACTAAATATGAGAAGAAGTTTTAAAGGCCTGTAAGGTCTACTAGTTATGAGAACAGCTTAGAGGCCTTTGAGGAATACTAGTTATGATAACAGTTTTAGAGGCCTTTAAGGTCTACTAAATATGAGAAGAAGTTTTAAAGGCCTTTAAGGTCTACTAGTTATGAGAACAGTTTAGAGGAATTTGAGGAATACTAGTTATGAGAACAGTTTTAGAGGCCTTTAAGGTCTACTAAATATGAAAAGAAGTTTTAAAGGCCTTTAAGGTCTACTAGTTATGAGAACAGTTTATAGTCCTTTGAGGATTACTAGTTATGAGAACAGTTTTGGAGGCCTTTAAGGTCTACTAGTTATGAGAACAGTTTAGAGGCCCTTAAGGTCTACTAGTTATGAGAACAGTTTTAGGGACCTTTAAGGTCTACTAATTATGAGAACAGTTTTAGAGGCCTTTAAGGTCTACTAATTAAGAGACGAGGTTTTAGAGGCTTTTAAGGTCTACTAAATATGAGAAGAAGTTTTAGAGGCCTTTAAGGTCTACTAAATATGAGAAGATGTTTTAAAGGCCTTTAAGGTCTACTAGTTATGGTAACAGTTTTAGAGGCCTTTGAGGAATACTAGTTATGAGAACAGTTTTAGAGGCCTTTTAAGTCTACTAAATATGAGAAGAAGTTTTAAAGGCCTTTAAGGTCTACTAGTTATGAGAACAGTTTTAGAGGCCTTTGAGGAGTACTAGTTATGAGAACAGTTTTAGAGGCCTTTAAGGTCTACAAAATATGAGAAGAAGTTTTAAAGGCCTTTACGGTCTACTAGTTATGAGAACAGCTTAGAGGCCTTTGAGGAATACTAGTTATGAGAACAGTTATAGAGGCCTTTAAAGTCTACTAATTATGAGAAGAGGTTTTAAAGGCCTTTAAGGTCTACTAGTTATGAGAGCAGTTTAGAGGCCCTTGAGGTCTATTAGTTATGAGAACAGTTATAGAGGCGTTTAAGGTCTACTAATTATGAGAACAGTTTTAGAGGCCTTTAAAGTCTACTAGTTATGAGAACAGTATTAGAGGCCTTTAAAGTCTACTAATTATGAGAAGAGGTTTTAAAGGCCTTTGAGGTCTACTAGTTATGAGAACAGTTTAAGAGGCCTTTAAGGTCTACTTAATATGAGAAGAAGTTTTAAAGGCCTTTAAGGTCTACTAGTTATCAGAACAGTTTTAGAGGCCTTTAAGGTCTACTAAATATGAGAAGAAGTTTTAGAGGCCTTTAAGACCTAATAGTTATGAGAACAGTTTAGAGGCCTTTGAGGAATACTAGTTATGAGAACAGTTTTAGAGGCCTTTAAGGTCTACAAAATATGGGAAGAAGTTTTAAAGGCCTGTAAGGTCTACTAGTTATCAGAACAGTTTTAGAGGCCTTTAAGGTCTACTAAATATGAGAAGAAGTTTTAAAGGCCTTTGAGGTCTACTAGTTATGAGAACAGTTTAAGAGGCCTTTAAGGTTTACAAAATATGAAAAGAAGTTTTAAAGGCCTGTAAGGTCTACTAGTTATGAGAACAACTTAGAGGCCTTTGAGGAATACTAGTTATGATAACAGTTTTAGAGGCCTTTAAGGTCTACTAAATATGAGAAGAAGTTTTAAAGGCCTTTAAGGTCTACTAGTTATGAGAAAAGTTTAGAGGAATTTGAGCAATACTAGTTATGAGAACAGTTTTTGAGGCCTTCAAGGTCTACTAAATATGAGAAGAAGTTTTAGAGGCCTTTAAGGTCTACTAGTTATGAGAACAGTTTCGAGGCCCTTGAGGTCTATTAGTTATGAGAACAGTTATAGAGTCGTTTAAGGTCCACTAATTATGAGAACAGTTTTAGAGGCCTTTAAGGTCTACTAAATATGAGAAGAAGTTTTAAAGGCCTGTAAGGTCTACTAGTTATGAGAACAGCTTAGAGGCCTTTGAGGAATACTAGTTATGATAACAGTTTTAGAGGCCTTTAAGGTCTACTAAATATGAGAAGAAGTTTTAAAGGCCTTTAAGGTCTACTAGTTATAAGAACAGTTTAGAGGAATTTGAGGAATACTAGTTATGAGAACAGTTTTAGAGGCCTTTAAGGTCTACTAAATATGAAAAGAAGTTTTAAAGGCCTTTAAGGTCTACTAGTTATGAGAACAGTTTATAGGCCTTTGAGGATTACTTGTTATGAGAACAGTTTTGGAGGCCTTTAAGGTCTACTAGTTATGAGAACAGTTTAGAGGCCCTTGAGGTCTATTAGTTATGAGAACAGTTATAGAGGCGTTTAAGGTCTACTAATTATGAGAACAGTTTTAGAAGCCTTTAAGGTTATGAGAACAGTATTAGAGGCCTTTAAGGTCTACTAGTTACGAGAAGAGGTTTTAGAGGCCTTTAAGGTCTATTAATTATGAGAACAGTTTTTAAGGCCTTTAAAGTCTACTAGTAATGAGAACGGTTTAGAGGCCCTTAAGGTCTACTAGTTTTGAGAACAGTTATAGAGGCCTGTAAAGTCTACTAATTATGAGAAGAGGTTTTAAAGGCCTTTAAGGTCTACTAGTTATGGTAACAGTTTTAGAGGCCTTTGAGGAATACTAGTTATGAGAACAGTTTTAGAGGCCTTTTAAGTCTACTAAATATGAGAAGAAGTTTTAAAGGCCTTTAAGGTCTACTAGTTATGAGAACAGTTTTAGAGGCCTTTGAGGAGTACTAGTTATGAGAACAGTTTTAGAGGCCTTTAAGGTCTACAAAATATGAGAAGAAGTTTTAAAGGCCTTTACGGTCTACTAGTTATGAGAACAGCTTAGAGGCCTTTGAGGAATACTAGTTATGAGAACAGTTATAGAGGCCTTTAAAGTCTACTAATTATGAGAAGAGGTTTTAAAGGCCTTTAAGGTCTACTAGTTATGAGAGCAGTTTAGAGGCCCTTGAGGTCTATTAGTTATGAGAACAGTTATAGAGGCGTTTAAGGTCTACTAATTATGAGAACAGTTTTAGAGGCCTTTAAAGTCTACTAGTTATGAGAACAGTATTAGAGGCCTTTAAAGTCTACTAATTATGAGAAGAGGTTTTAAAGGCCTTTGAGGTCTACTAGTTATGAGAACAGTTTAAGAGGCCTTTAAGGTCTACGAAATATGAGAAGAAGTTTTAAAGGCCTTTAAGGTCTACTAGTTATCAGAACAGTTTTAGAGGCCTTTAAGGTCTACTAAATATGAGAAGAAGTTTTAGAGGCCTTTAAGGCCTAATAGTTATGAGAACAGTTTAGAGGCCTTTGAGGAATACTAGTTATGAGAACAGTTTTAGAGGCCTTTAAGGTCTACAAAATATGGGAAGAAGTTTTAAAGGCCTGTAAGGTCTACTAGTTATCAGAACAGTTTTAGAGGCCTTTAAGGTCTACTAAATATGAGAAGAAGTTTTAAAGGCCTTTGAGGTCTACTAGTTATGAGAACAGTTTAAGAGGCCTTTAAGGTTTACAAAATATGAAAAGAAGTTTTAAAGGCCTGTAAGGTCTACTAGTTATGAGAACAACTTAGAGGCCTTTGAGGAATACTAGTTATGATAACAGTTTTAGAGGCCTTTAAGGTCTACTAAATATGAGAAGAAGTTTTAAAGGCCTTTAAGGTCTACTAGTTATGAGAAAAGTTTAGAGGAATTTGAGCAATACTAGTTATGAGAACAGTTTTTGAGGCCTTCAAGGTCTACTAAATATGAGAAGAAGTTTTAGAGGCCTTTAAGGTCTACTAGTTATGAGAACAGTTTCGAGGCCCTTGAGGTCTATTAGTTATGAGAACAGTTATAGAGTCGTTTAAGGTCCACTAATTATGAGAACAGTTTTAGAGGCCTTTAAGGTCTACTAAATATGAGAAGAAGTTTTAAAGGCCTGTAAGGTCTACTAGTTATGAGAACAGCTTAGAGGCCTTTGAGGAATACTAGTTATGATAACAGTTTTAGAGGCCTTTAAGGTCTACTAAATATGAGAAGAAGTTTTAAAGGCCTTTAAGGTCTACTAGTTATAAGAACAGTTTAGAGCAATTTGAGGAATACTAGTTATGAGAACAGTTTTAGAGGCCTTTAAGGTCTACTAAATATGAAAAGAAGTTTTAAAGGCCTTTAAGGTCTACTAGTTATGAGAACAGTTTATAGGCCTTTGAGGATTACTAGTTATGAGAACAGTTTTGGAGGCCTTTAAGGTCTACTAGTTATGAGAACAGTTTAGAGGCCCTTGAGGTCTATTAGTTATGAGAACAGTTATAGAGGCGTTTAAGGTCTACTAATTATGAGAACAGTTTTAGAAGCCTTTAAGGTTATGAGAACAGTATTAGAGGCCTTTAAGGTCTACTAGTTACGAGAAGAGGTTTTAGAGGCCTTTAAGGTCTATTAATTATGAGAACAGTTTTTAAGGCCTTTGAAGTCTACTAGTAATGAGAACGGTTTAGAGGCCCTTAAGGTCTACTAGTTTTGAGAACAGTTATAGAGGCCTGTAAAGTCTACTAATTATGAGAAGAGGTTTTAAAGGCCTTTAAGGTCTACTAGTTATGAGAACAGTTTAGAGGCCCTTGAGGTCTATTAGTTATGAGAACAGTTATAGAGTCGTTTAAGGTCCACTAATTAGGAGAACAGTTTTAGAGGCCTTTAAGGTCTCCTAGTTATGAGAACAGTATTAGAAGCCTTTAAAGTCTACTAATTATGAGAAGATGTTTTAAAGGCCTTTAAGGTCTACTAGTTATGGTAACAGTTTTAGAGGCCTTTAAAGTCTACTAAATATGAGAAGAAGTTTTAAAGGCCTTTAAGGTCTACTAGTTATGAGAACAGTTTTAGAGGCCTTTGAGGAATACTAGTTATGAGAAGAGTTTTAGAGGCCTTTAAGGTCTACTAAATATGAGAAGAAGTTTTAAAGGCCTTTAAGGTCTACTAGTTATGAGAACAGTTTTAGAGGCCTTTGAGGAATACTAGTTGTGAGAACAGTTTTAGAGGCCTTTAAGGTCTACTAAATATGAGAAGAAGTTTTAGAGGCCTTTAAGGCCTAATAGTTATGAGAACAGTTTAGAGGCCTTTGAGGAATACTAATTATGAGAACAGTTTTAGAGGCCTTTAAGGTCTACTAAATATGAGAAGAAGTTTTAAAGGCCTGTAAGGTCTACTAGTTATGAGAACAGCTTAGAGGCCTTTGAGGAATACTAGTTATGATAACAGTTTTAGAGGCCTTTAAGGTCTACTAAATATGAGAAGAAGTTTTAAAGGCCTTTAAGGTCTACTAGTTATGAGAACAGTTTAGAGGAATTTGAGGCATACTAGTTATGAGAACAGTTTTAGAGGCCTTTAAGGTCTACTAAATATGAAAAGAAGTTTTAAAGGCCTTTAAGGTCTACTAGTTATGAGAACAGTTTATAGGCCTTTGAGGATTACTAGATATGAGAACAGTTTTGAAGGCCTTTAAGGTCTACTAGTTATGAGAACAGTTTAGAGGCCCTTAAGGTCTACTAGTTATGAGAACAGTTTTAGGGACCTTTAAGGTCTACTAATTATGAGAACATTTTTAGAGGCCTTTAAGGTCTACTTATTAAGAGAAGAAGTTTTAGAGGCCTTTAAGGTCTACTAGTTTTGAGAACAGCTTTAGCGGCCTTTAAGGTCTACTAAATATGAGAGGAAGTTTTAAAGGCCTTTAAGGTCTACTAGTTATGAGAACAGTTTAGAGGCCTTTGAGGAATACTAGTTATGAGAACAGTTTTAGAGGCCTTTAAGGTTTACTAAATATGAGAAGAAGTTTTAAAGGCCTTTGAGGTCTACTAGTTATGAGAAGAAGTTTTAAAGGCCTGTAAGGTCTACTAGTTATGAAAACAGCTTAGAGGCCTTTGAGAAATACTAGTTATGATAACAGTTTTAGAGGCCTTTAAGGTCTACTAGATATGAGAAGAAGTTTTAAAGGCCTTAAAGGTCTACTAGTTATGAGAACAGTTTAGAGGAATTTGAGGAATACTAGTTACGAGAACAGTTTTAGAGGCCTTTAAGGTCTACTAGTTATGAGAACAGTTTAGAGGTCCTTGAGGTCTACTAGTTATGAGAACAGTAATAGAGGCCTTTAAGGTCTACTAATTATGAGAAGAGGTTTTAGAGGCCTTTAAGGTCTACTAGTTATGAGAACAGTTTTAGAGGCCTTTAAGGTCTACCAGTTATGAGAACAGTTTTAGAGGCCTTTAAGGTCTACTAATTATGATAACAGTTTTAGAGGCCTTTAGGGTCTACTAATTATGAGAAGAAGTTTTAGAGGCCTTTAAGGTCTACTAGTTATGAGAACAGTTTTAGAGGCCTTTGAGGAATACTAGTTATGAGAACAGTTTTAGAGGCCTTTAAGGTATACTAAATATGAGAAGAAGTTTTAAAGGCCTTTAAGGTCTACTAGTTATGAGAACAGTTTTAGAGGCCTTTGAGTAATACTAGTTATGATAACAGTTTTAGAAGCCTTTAAGGTCTACTAAATATGAGAAGAAGTTTTAAAGGCCTTTGAGGTCTACTAGTTATGAGAACAGTTTAAGAGGCCTTTAAGGTTTACAAAATATGAAAAGAAGTTTTAAAGGCCTGTAAGGTCTACTAGTTATGAGAACAACTTAGAGGCCTTTGAGGAATACTAGTTATGATAACAGTTTTAGAGGCCTTTAAGGTCTACTAAATATGAGAAGAAGTTTTAAAGGCCTTTAAGGTCTACTAGTTATGAGAAAAGTTTAGAGGAATTTGAGCAATACTAGTTATGAGAACAGTTTCAGAGGCCTTTAAGGTCTACTAAATATGAGAAGAAGTTTTAGAGGCCTTTAAGGCCTAATAGTTATGAGAACAGTTTAGAGGCCTCTGAGGAATACTAGTTATGAAAACAGTTTTAGAGGCCTTTAAGGTCTACTAAATATGAGAAGAAGTTTTAAAGGCCTTTAAGGTCTACTAGTTATGAGAACAGTTTAGAGGCCTTTGAGGAATACTAGTTATGAGAACAGTTATAGAGGCCTTTAAAGTCTACTAATTATGAGAAGAGGTTTTAAAGGCATTTAAGGTCTACTAGTTATGAGAGCAGTTTAGAGGCCCTTGAGGTCTATTAGTTATGAGAACAGTTATAGAGGCGTTTAAGGTCTACTAATTATGAGAACAGTTTTAGAGGCCTTTAAGGTCTACTAGTTACGAGAACAGTATTAGAGGCCTTTAAGGTCTACGAAATATGAGAAGAAGTTTTAAAGGCCTGTAAGGTCTACTAGTTATCAGAACAGTTTTAGAGGCCTGTAAGGTCTACTAAATATGAGAAGAAGTTTCAGAGGCCTTTAAGGCCTAATAGTTATGAGAACAGTTTAGAGGCCTTTGAGGAATACTAGTTATGAGAACAGTTTTAGAGGCCTTTAAGGTCTACAAAATATGAGAAGAAGTTTTAAAGGCCTGTAAGGTCTACTAGTTATCAGAACAGTTTTAGAGGCCTTTAAGGTCTACTAAATATGAGAAGAAGTTTTAAAGGCCTTTGAGGTCTACTAGTTATGAGAACAGGTAAAGAGGCCTTTAAGGTTTACAAAATATGAAAAGAAGTTTTAAAGGCCTGTAAGGTCTACTAGTTATGAGAACAACTTAGAGGCCTTTGAGGAATACTAGTTATGATAACAGTTTTAGAGGCCTTTAAGGTCTACTAAATATGAGAAGAAGTTTTAAAGGCCTTTAAGGTCTACTAGTTATGAGAAAAGTTTAGAGGAATTTGAGCAATACTAGTTATGAGAACAGTTTTTGAGGCCTTTAAGGTCTACTAAATATGAGAAGAAGTTTTAGAGGCCTTTAAGGCCTAATAGTTATGAGAACAGTTTAGAGGCCTTTGAGGAATACTAGTTATGAAAACAGTTTTAGAGGCCTTTAAGGTCTACTAAATATGCGAAGAAGTTTTAAAGGCCCTTGAGGTCTACTAGTTATGAGAACAGTTTTAGGGACCTTTAAGGTCTACTAATTACGAGAACAGTTTTAGAGGCCTTTAAGGTCTACTAATTATGAGAAGAGGTTTTAGAGGCCTTTAAGGTCTACAAGTTATGAGAACAGTTTTAGAGGCCTTTTAGGTCTACTAAATATGAGAAGAAGTTTTAAAGGCCTTTACGGTCTACTAGTTATGAGAACAGTTTAGAGGCCTTTGAGGAATACTAGTTATGAGAACAGTTATAGAGACCTTTAAAGTCTACTAATTATGATAAGAGGTTTTAAAGGCCTTTAAGGTCTACTAGTTATGAGAACAGTTTAGAGGCCCTTGAGGTCTACTAGTTATGAGAACAGTTATAGAGGCGTTTAAGGTCTACTAATTATGAGAACACTTTTAGAGGCCTTTAAGGTCTACTATTTATGAGAACAGTATTAGAGGCCTTTAAGGTCTACTAATTATGAGAAGAGGTTTTAGAGGCCTTTAAGGTCTACTAGTTATGAGAACAGTTTAGAGGCCCTTGAGGTCTATTAGTTATGAGAACAGTTATAGAGGCGTTTAAGGTCTACTAATTATGAGAACGGTTTTAGAAGCCTTTAAGGTTATGAGAACAGTATTAGAGGCCTTTAAGGTCTACTAGTTACGAGAAGAGGTTTTAGAGGCCTTTAAGGTCTATTAATTATGAGAACAGTTTTTAAGGCCTTTAAAGTCTACTAGTAATGAGAACGGTTTAGAGGCCCTTAAGGTCTACTAGTTTTGAGAACAGTTATAGAGGCCTGTAAAGTCTACTAATTATGAGAAGAGGTTTTAAAGGCCTTTAAGGTCTACTAGTTATGAGAACGGTTTCGAGGCCCTTGAGGTCTGTTAGTTATGAGAACAGTTATAGAGTCGTTTAAGGTCCACTAATTATGAGAACAGTTTTAGAGAACAGTTTATAGGCCTTTGAGGATTACTAGTTATGAGAACAGTTTTGGAGGCCTTTAAGGTCTACTAGTTATGAGAACAGTTTAGAGGCCCTTAAGGTCTACTAGTTATGAGAACAGTTTTAGGGACCTTTAAGGTCTACTAATTATGAGAACAGTTTTAGAGGCCTTTAAGGTCTACTAATTAAGAGACGAGGTTTTAGAGGCTTTTAAGGTCTACTAAATATGAGAAGAAGTTTTAGAGGCCTTTAAGGTCTACTAAATATGAGAAGATGTTTTAAAGGCCTTTAAGGTCTACTAGTTATGGTAACAGTTTTAGAGGCCTTTGAGGAATACTAGTTATGAGAACAGTTTTAGAGGCCTTTTAAGTCTACTAAATATGAGAAGAAGTTTTAAAGGCCTTTAAGGTCTACTAGTTATGAGAACAGTTTTAGAGGCCTTTGAGGAGTACTAGTTATGAGAACAGTTTTAGAGGCCTTTAAGGTCTACAAAATATGAGAAGAAGTTTTAAAGGCCTTTACGGTCTACTAGTTATGAGAACAGCTTAGAGGCCTTTGAGGAATACTAGTTATGAGAACAGTTATAGAGGCCTTTAAAGTCTACTAATTATGAGAAGAGGTTTTAAAGGCCTTTAAGGTCTACTAGTTATGAGAGCAGTTTAGAGGCCCTTGAGGTCTATTAGTTATGAGAACAGTTATAGAGGCGTTTAAGGTCTACTAATTATGAGAACAGTTTTAGAGGCCTTTAAGGTCTACTAGTTATAAGAACAGTATTAGAGGCCTTTAAAGTCTACTAATTATAAGAAGAGGTTTTAAAGGCCTTTGAGGTCTACTAGTTATGAGAACAGTTTAAGAGGCCTTTAAGGTCTACGAAATATGAGAAGAAGTTTTAAAGGCCTTTAAGGTCTACTAGTTATCAGAACAGTTTTAGAGGCCTTTAAGGTCTACTAAATATGAGAAGAAGTTTTAGAGGCCTTTAAGGCCTAATAGTTATGAGAACAGTTTAGAGGCCTTTGAGGAATACTAGTTATGAGAACAGTTTTAGAGGCCTTTAAGGTCTACAAAATATGGGAAGAAGTTTTAAAGGCCTGTAAGGTCTACTAGTTATCAGAACAGTTTTAGAGGCCTTTAAGGTCAACTAAATATGAGAAGAAGTTTTAAAGGCCTTTGAGGTCTACTAGTTATGAGAACAGTTTAAGAGGCCCTTAAGGCTTACAAAATATGAAAAGAAGTTTTAAAGGCCTGTAAGGTCTACTAGTTATGAGAACAACTTAGAGGCCTTTGAGGAATACTAGTTATGATAACAGTTTTAGAGGCCTTTAAGGTCTACTAAATATGAGAAGAAGTTTTAAAGGCCTTTAAGGTCTACTAGTTATGAGAAAAGTTTAGAGGAATTTGAGCAATACTAGTTATGAGAACAGTTTTTGAGGCCTTCAAGGTCTACTAAATATGAGAAGAAGTTTTAGAGGCCTTTAAGGTCTACTAGTTATGAGAACAGTTTCGAGGCCCTTGAGGTCTATTAGTTATGAGAACAGTTATAGAGTCGTTTAAGGTCCACTAATTATGAGAACAGTTTTAGAGGCCTTTAAGGTCTACTAAATATGAGAAGAAGTTTTAAAGGCCTGTAAGGTCTACTAGTTATGAGAACAGCTTAGAGGCCTTTGAGGAATACTAGTTATGATAACAGTTTTAGAGGCCTTTAAGGTCTACTAAATATGAGAAGAAGTTTTAAAGGCCTGTAAGGTCTACTAGTTATGAGAACAGCTTAGAGGCCTTTGAGGAATACTAGTTATGATAACAGTTTTAAAGGCCTTTAAGGTCTACTAGTTATAAGAACAGTTTAGAGGAATTTGAGGAATACTAGTTATGAGAACAGTTTTAGAGGCCTTTAAGGTCTACTAAATATGAAAAGAAGTTTTAAAGGCCTTTAAGGTCTACTAGTTATGAGAACAGTTTATAGGCCTTTGAGGATTACTAGTTATGAGAACAGTTTTGGAGGCCTTTAAGGTCTACTAGTTATGAGAACAGTTTAGAGGCCCTTAAGGTCTACTAGTTATGAGAACAGTTTTAGGGACCTTTAAGGTCTACTAATTATGAGAACAGTTTTAGAGGCCTTTAAGGTCTACTAATTAAGAGACGAGGTTTTAGAGGCTTTTAAGGTCTACTAAATATGAGAAGAAGTTTTAGAGGCCTTTAAGGTCTACTAAATATGAGAAGATGTTTTAAAGGCCTTTAAGGTCTACTAGTTATGGTAACAGTTTTAGAGGCCTTTGAGGAATACTAGTTATGAGAACAGTTTTAGAGGCCTTTAAAGTCTACTAAATATGAGAAGAAGTTTTAAAGGCCTTTAAGGTCTACTAGTTATGAGAACAGTTTTAGAGGCCTTTGAGGAGTACTAGTTATGAGAACAGTTTTTGAGGCCTTTAAGGTCTACAAAATATGAGAAGAAGTTTTAAAGGCCTTTACGGTCTACTAGTTATGAGAACAGCTTAGAGGCCTTTGAGGAATACTAGTTATGAGAACAGTTATAGAGGCCTTTAAAGTCTACTAATTATGAGAAGAGGTTTTAAAGGCCTTTAAGGTCTACTAGTTATGAGAGCAGTTTAGAGGCCCTTGAGGTCTATTAGTTATGAGAACAGTTATAGAGGCGTTTAAGGTCTACTAATTATGAGAACAGTTTTAGAGGCCTTTAAGGTCTACTAGTTATGAGAACAGTATTAGAGGCCTTTAAAGTCTACTAATTATGAGAAGAGGTTTTAAAGGCCTTTGAGGTCTACTAGTTATGAGAACAGTTTAAGAGGCCTTTAAGGTCTACGAAATATGAGAAGAAGTTTTAAAGGCCTTTAAGGTCTACTAGTTATCAGAACAGTTTTAGAGGCCTTCAAGGTCTACTAAATATGAGAAGAAGTTTTAGAGGCCTTTAAGGCCTAATAGTTATGAGAACAGTTTAGAGGCCTTTGAGGAATACTAGTTATGAGAACAGTTTTAGAGGCCTTTAAGGTCTACAAAATATGAGAAGAAGTTTTAAAGGCCTGTAAGGTCTAGTTATCAGAACAGTTTTAGAGGCCTTTAAGGTCTACTAAATATGAGAAGAAGTTTTAAAGGCCTTTGAGGTCTACTAGTTATGAGAACAGTTTAAGAGGCCTTTAAGGTTTACAAAATATGAAAAGAAGTTTTAAAGGCCTGTAAGGTCTACTAGTTATGAGAACAACTTAGAGGCCTTTGAGGAATACTAGTTATGATAACAGTTTTAGAGGCCTTTAAGGTCTACTAAATATGAGAAGAAGTTTTAAAGGCCTTTAAGGTCTACTAGTTATGAGAAAAGTTTAGAGGAATTTGAGCAATACTAGTTATGAGAACAGTTTTTGAGGCCTTTAAGGTCTACTAAATATGAGAAGAAGTTTTAGAGGCCTTTAAGGCCTAATAGTTATGAGAACAGTTTAGAGGCCTTTGAGGACTACTAGTTATGAAAACAGTTTTAGAGGCCTTTAAGGTCTACTAAATATGAGAAGAAGTTTTAAAGGCCCTTGAGGTCTACTAGTTATGAGAACAGTTTTAGGGACCTTTAAGGTCTACTAATTATGAGAAGAGGTTTTAGAGGCCTTTAAGGTCTACAAGTTATGAGAACAGTTTTAGAGGCCTTTTAGGTCTACTAAATATGAGAAGAAGTTTTAAAGGCCTTTACGGTCTACTAGTTATGAGAACAGTTTAGAGGCCTTTGAGGAATACTAGTTATGAGAACAGTTATAGAGACCTTTAAAGTCTACTAATTATGAGAAGAGGTTTTAAAGGCCTTTAAGGTCTACTAGTTATGAGAACAGTTTAGAGGCCCTTGAGGTCTACTAGTTATGAGAACAGTTATAGAGGCGTTATGAGAACACTTTTAGAGGCCTTTAAGGTCTACAATTTATGAGAACAGTATTAGAGGCCTTTAAGGTCTACTAATTATGAGAAGAGGTTTTAGAGGCCTTTAAGGTCTACTAGTTATGAGAACAGTTTAGAGGCCCTTGAGGTCTATTAGTTATGAGAACAGTTATAGAGGCGTTTAAGGTCTACTAATTATGAGAACAGTTTTAGAAGCCTTTAAGGTTATGAGAACAGTATTAGAGGCCTTTAAGGTCTACTAGTTACGAGAAGAGGTTTTAGAGGCCTTTAAGGTCTATTAATTATGAGAACAGTTTTTAAGGCCTTTAAAGTCTACTGGTAATGAGAACGGTTTAGAGGCCCTTAAGGTCTACTAGTTTTGAGAACAGTTATAGAGGCCTGTAAAGTCTACTAATTATGAGAAGAGGTTTTAAAGGCCTTTAAGGTCTACTAGTTATGAGAACAGTTTAGAGGCCCTTGAGGTCTATTAGTTATGAGAACAGTTATAGAGTCGTTTAAGGTCCACTAATTAGGAGAACAGTTTTAGAGGCCTTTAAGGTCTCCTAGTTATGAGAACAGTATTAGAAGCCTTTAAAGTCTACTAATTATGAAAAGATGTTTTAAAGGCCTTTAAGGTCTACTAGTTATGGTAACAGTTTTAGAGGCCTTTGAGGAATACTAGTTATGAGAACAGTTTTAGAGGCCTTTAAGGTCTACTAAATATGAGAAGAAGTTTTAAAGGCCTTTAAGGTCTACTAGTTATGAGAACAGTTTTAGAGGCCTTTGAGGAATACTAGTTATGAGAACAGTTTTAGAGGCCTTTAAGGTCTACTAAATATGAGAAGAAGTTTTAGAGGCCTTTAAGGCCTAATAGTTATGAGAACAGTTTAGAGGCCTTTGAGGAATACTAATTATGAGAACAGTTTTAGAGGCCTTTAAGGTCTACTAAATATGAGAAGAAGTTTTAAAGGCCTGTAAGGTCTACTAGTTATGAGAACAGCTTAGAGGCCTTTGAGGAATACTAGTTATGATAACAGTTTTAGAGGCCTTTAAGGTCTACTAAATATGAGAAGAAGTTTTAAAGGCCTTTAAGGTCTACTAGTTATGAGAACATTTTAGAGGAATTTGAGGAATACTAGTTATGAGAACAGTTTTAGAGGCCTTTAAGGTCTACTAAATATGAAAAGAAGTTTTAAAGGCCTTTAAGGTCTACTAGTTATGAGAACAGTTTATAGGCCTTTGAGGATTACTAGTTATGAGAACAGTTTTGGAGGCCTTTAAGGTCTACTAGTTATGAGAACAGTTTAGAGGCCCTTAAGGTCTACTAGTTATGAGAACAGTTTTAGGGACCTTTAAGGTCTACTAATTATGAGAACATTTTAAGAGGCCTTTAAGGTCTACTTATTAAGAGAAGAAGTTTTAGAGGCCTTTAAGGTCTACTAGTTATGAGAACAGCTTTAGCGGCCTGTAAGGTCTACTAAATATGAGAGGAAGTTTTAAAGGCCTTTAAGGTCTACTAGTTATGAGAACAGTTTAGAGGCCTTTGAGGAATACTAGTTATGAGAACAGTTTTAGAGGCCTTTAAGGTTTACTAAATATGAGAAGAAGTTTTAAAGGCCTTTGAGGTCTACTAGTTATGAGAAGAAGTTTTAAAGGCCTGTAAGGTCTACTAGTTATGAAAACAGCTTAGAGGCCTTTGAGAAATACTAGTTATGATAACAGTTTTAGAGGCCTTTAAGGTCTACTAGATATGAGAAGAAGTTTTAAAGGCCTTTAAGGTCTACTAGTTATGAGAACAGTTTAGAGGAATTTGAGGAATACTAGTTACGAGAACAGTTTTAGAGGCCTTTAAGGTCTACTAGTTATGAGAACAGCTTAGAGGTCCTTGAGGTCTACTAGTTATGAGAACAGTAATAGAGGCCTTTAAGGTCTACTAATTATGAGAAGAGGTTTTAGAGGCCTTTAAGGTCTACTAGTTATGAGAACAGTTTTAGAGGCCTTTAAGGTCTACCAGTTATGAGAACAGTTTTAGAGGCCTTTAAGGTCTACTAATTATGATAACAGTTTTAGAGGCCTTTAGGGTCTACTAATTATGAGAAGAAGTTTTAGAGGCCTTTAAGGTCTACTAGTTATGAGAACAGTTTTAGAGGCCTTTGAGGAATACTAGTTATGAGAACAGTTTTAGAGGCCTTTAAGGTATACTAAATATGAGAAGAAGTTTTAAAGGCCTTTAAGGTCTACTAGTTATGAGAACAGTTTTAGAGGCCTTTGAGGAATACTAGTTATGAGAACAGTTTTAGAGGCCTTTAAGGTCTACAAAATATGAGAAGAAGTTTTAAAGGCCTGTAAGGTCTAGTTATCAGAACAGTTTTAGAGGCCTTTAAGGTCTACTAAATATGAGAAGAAGTTTTAAAGGCCTTTGAGGTCTACTAGTTATGAGAACAGTTTAAGAGGCCTTTAAGGTTTACAAAATATGAAAAGAAGTTTTAAAGGCCTGTAAGGTCTACTAGTTATGAGAACAACTTAGAGGCCTTTGAGGAATACTAGTTATGATAACAGTTTTAGAGGCCTTTAAGGTCTACTAAATATGAGAAGAAGTTTTAAAGGCCTTTGAGGTCTACTAGTTATGAGAACAGTTTAAGAGGCCTTTAAGGTTTACAAAATATGAAAAGAAGTTTTAGAGGCCTTTAAGGCCTAATAGTTATGAGAACAGTTTAGAGGCCTTTGAGGAATACTAGTTATGAAAACAGTTTTAGAGGCCTTTAAGGTCTACTAAATATGAGAAGAAGTTTTAAAGGCCCTTGAGGTCTACTAGTTATGAGAACAGTTTTAGGGACCTTTAAGGTCTACTAATTATGAGAAGAGGTTTTAGAGGCCTTTAAGGTCTACAAGTTATGAGAACAGTTTTAGAGGCCTTTTAGGTCTACTAAATATGAGAAGAAGTTTTAAAGGCCTTTACGGTCTACTAGTTATGAGAACAGTTTAGAGGCCTTTGAGGAATACTAGTTATGAGAACAGTTATAGAGACCTTTAAAGTCTACTAATTATGAGAAGAGGTTTTAAAGGCCTTTAAGGTCTACTAGTTATGAGAACAGTTTAGAGGCCCTTGAGGTCTACTAGTTATGAGAACAGTTATAGAGGCGTTATGAGAACACTTTTAGAGGCCTTTAAGGTCTACAATTTATGAGAACAGTATTAGAGGCCTTTAAGGTCTACTAATTATGAGAAGAGGTTTTAGAGGCCTTTAAGGTCTACTAGTTATGAGAACAGTTTAGAGGCCCTTGAGGTCTATTAGTTATGAGAACAGTTATAGAGGCGTTTAAGGTCTACTAATTATGAGAACAGTTTTAGAAGCCTTTAAGGTTATGAGAACAGTATTAGAGGCCTTTAAGGTCTACTAGTTACGAGAAGAGGTTTTAGAGGCCTTTAAGGTCTATTAATTATGAGAACAGTTTTTAAGGCCTTTAAAGTCTACTGGTAATGAGAACGGTTTAGAGGCCCTTAAGGTCTACTAGTTTTGAGAACAGTTATAGAGGCCTGTAAAGTCTACTAATTATGAGAAGAGGTTTTAAAGGCCTTTAAGGTCTACTAGTTATGAGAACAGTTTAGAGGCCCTTGAGGTCTATTAGTTATGAGAACAGTTATAGAGTCGTTTAAGGTCCACTAATTAGGAGAACAGTTTTAGAGGCCTTTAAGGTCTCCTAGTTATGAGAACAGTATTAGAAGCCTTTAAAGTCTACTAATTATGAAAAGATGTTTTAAAGGCCTTTAAGGTCTACTAGTTATGGTAACAGTTTTAGAGGCCTTTGAGGAATACTAGTTATGAGAACAATTTTAGAGGCCTTTAAGGTCTACTAAATATGAGAAGAAGTTTTAAAGGCCTTTAAGGTCTACTAGTTATGAGAACAGTTTTAGAGGCCTTTGAGGAATACTAGTTATGAGAACAGTTTTAGAGGCCTTTAAGGTCTACTAAATATGAGAAGAAGTTTTAGAGGCCTTTAAGGCCTAATAGTTATGAGAACAGTTTAGAGGCCTTTGAGGAATACTAATTATGAGAACAGTTTTAGAGGCCTTTAAGGTCTACTAAATATGAGAAGAAGTTTTAAAGGCCTGTAAGGTCTACTAGTTATGAGAACAGCTTAGAGGCCTTTGAGGAATACTAGTTATGATAACAGTTTTAGAGGCCTTTAAGGTCTACTAAATATGAGAAGAAGTTTTAAAGGCCTTTAAGGTCTACTAGTTATGAGAACATTTTAGAGGAATTTGAGGAATACTAGTTATGAGAACAGTTTTAGAGGCCTTTAAGGTCTACTAAATATGAAAAGAAGTTTTAAAGGCCTTTAAGGTCTACTAGTTATGAGAACAGTTTATAGGCCTTTGAGGATTACTAGTTATGAGAACAGTTTTGGAGGCCTTTAAGGTCTTCTACTAGTTATGAGAACAGTTTAGAGGCCCTTAAGGTCTACTAGTTATGAGAACAGTTTTAGGGACCTTTAAGGTCTACTAATTATGAGAACATTTTAAGAGGCCTTTAAGGTCTACTTATTAAGAGAAGAAGTTTTAGAGGCCTTTAAGGTCTACTAGTTATGAGAACAGCTTTAGCGGCCTTTAAGGTCTACTAAATATGAGAGGAAGTTTTAAAGGCCTTTAAGGTCTACTAGTTATGAGAACAGTTTAGAGGCCTTTGAGGAATACTAGTTATGAGAACAGTTTTAGAGGCCTTTAAGGTTTACTAAATATGAGAAGAAGTTTTAAAGGCCTTTGAGGTCTACTAGTTATGAGAAGAAGTTTTAAAGGCCTGTAAGGTCTACTAGTTATGAAAACAGCTTAGAGGCCTTTGAGAAATACTAGTTATGATAACAGTTTTAGAGGCCTTTAAGGTCTACTAGATATGAGAAGAAGTTTTAAAGGCCTTTAAGGTCTACTAGTTATGAGAACAGTTTAGAGGAATTTGAGGAATACTAGTTACGAGAACAGTTTTAGAGGCCTTTAAGGTCTACTAGTTATGAGAACAGCTTAGAGGTCCTTGAGGTCTACTAGTTATGAGAACAGTAATAGAGGCCTTTAAGGTCTACTAATTATGAGAAGAGGTTTTAGAGGCCTTTAAGGTCTACTAGTTATGAGAACAGTTTTAGAGGCCTTTAAGGTCTACCAGTTATGAGAACAGTTTTAGAGGCCTTTAAGGTCTACTAATTATGATAACAGTTTTAGAGGCCTTTAGGGTCTACTAATTATGAGAAGAAGTTTTAGAGGCCTTTAAGGTCTACTAGTTATGAGAACAGTTTTAGAGGCCTTTGAGGAATACTAGTTATGAGAACAGTTTTAGAGGCCTTTAAGGTATACTAAATATGAGAAGAAGTTTTAAAGGCCTTTAAGGTCTACTAGTTATGAGAACAGTTTTAGAGGCCTTTGAGGAATACTAGTTATGATAACAGTTTTAGAAGCCTTTAAGGTCTACTCAATATGAGAAGAAGTTTTAAAGGCCTTTGAGGTCTACTAGTTATGAGAACAGTTTAAGAGGCCTTTAAGGTTTACAAAATATGAAAAGAAGTTTTAAAGGCCTGTAAGGTCTACTAGTTATGAGAACAACTTAGAGGCCTTTGAGGAATACTAGTTATGATAACAGTTTTAGAGGCCTTTAAGGTCTACTAAATATGAGAAGAAGTTTTAAAGGCCTTTAAGGTCTACTAGTTATGAGAAAAGTTTAGAGGAATTTGATCAATACTAGTTATGAGAACAGTTTCAGAGGCCTTTAAGGTCTACTAAATATGAGAAGAAGTTTTAGAGGCCTTTAAGGCCTAATAGTTATGAGAACAGTTTAGAGGCCTCTGAGGAATACTAGTTATGAAAACAGTTTTAGAGGCCTTTAAGGTCTACTAAATATGAGAAGAAGTTTTAAAGGCCCTTGAGGTCTACTAGTTATGAGAACAGTTTTAGGGACCTTTAAGGTCTACTAATTATGAGAACAGTTTTAGAGGCCTTTAAGGTCTACTAATTATGAGAAGAGGTTTTAGAGGCCTTTAAGGTCTACTAGTTATGAGAACAGTTTTAGAGGCCTTTTAGGTCTACTAAATATGAGAAGAAGTTTTAAAGGCCCTTACGGTCTACTAGTTATGAGAACAGTTTAGAGGCCTTTGAGGAATACTAGTTATGAGAACAGTTTTAGAGGCCTTTTAGGTCTACTAAATATGAGAAGAAGTTTTAAAGGCCTTTACGGTCTACTAGTTATGAGAACAGTTTTAGGGACCTTTAAGGTCTACTAATTATGAGAACATTTTTACAGGCCTTTAAGGTCTACTAGTTATGAGAACAGCTTTAGAGGCCTTTAAGGTCTACTAAATATGAGAGGAAGTTTAAAAGGCCTTTAAGGTCTACTAGTTATGAGAACAGTTTAGAGGCCTTTGAGGAATACTAGTTATGAGAACAGTTTTAGAGGCCTTTAAGGTTTACTAATTATGAGAACACTTTTAGAGGCCTTTAAGGTCTACTATTTAGCAGCACAGTATTAGAGGCCTTTAAGGTCTACTAATTATGAGAAGAGGTTTTAGAGGCCTTTAAGGTCTACTAGTTATGAGAACAGTTTAGAGGCCTTTGAGGAATACTAGTTATGAAAACAGTTTTAGAGGCCTTTAAGGTCTACTAAATATGAGAAGAAGTTTTAAAGGCCCTTGAGGTCTACTAGTTATGAAAACAGTTTTAGGGACCTTTAAGGTCTACTAATTATGAGAACAGTTATAGAGGCGTTTAAGGTCTACTAATTATGAGAACACTTTTAGAGGCCTTTAAGGTGTACTATTTATGAGAACAGTATTAGAGGCCTTTAAGGTCTACTAATTATGAGAAGAGGTTTTAGAGGCCTTTAAGGTCTACTAGTTATGAGAACAGTTTAGAGGCCCTTTAGGTCTATTAGTTATGAGAACAGTTATAGAGGCGTTTAAGGTCTACTAATTATGAGAACAGTTTTAGAAGCCTTTAAGGTTATGAGAACAGTATTAGAGGCCTTTAAGGTCTACTAGTTACGAGAAGAGGTTTAAGAGGCCTTTAAGGTCTATTAATTATGAGAACAGTTTTTAAGGCCTTTAAAGTCTACTAGTAATGAGAACGGTTTAGAGGCCCTTGAGGTCTACTAGTTTTTAGAACAGTTATAGAGGCCTGTAAAGTCTACTAATTATGAGAAGAAGATTTAAAGGACTTTACGGTCTACTAGTTATGAAGAACAGCTTAGAGGCCCTTGAGGACTACTAGTTATGAGAACAGTTTTGAAGGCCTTTATGAAGGTCTACGTCAGATATGAGAGAGAAGTTTTAAAGGCCTTTAAGGTCTACTAGTTATGAGAACAGTTTTAGAGGCCTTTGAGGAAAACTAGTTACGAGAACAGTTTTAGAGGCCTTTAAAGGTCTACTAAATATGAGAAGAGGTTTTAAAGGCCTTTAAGCTCTACTAGTTATGAGAACAGCTTAGAGGCCCTTGAGGTCTACTAGTTATGAGAACAGTAATAGAGGCCTTTAAGGTCTACTAATTATGAGAACAGGTGTTAGAGGCCTTTGAGGATCTACGAAGTTATGAGAACAGTTCTGAGAGGCCTTTAAGGTCTACCAGATATGAGAAACAGTTTTAGAGGCCTTTAAGGGCTACTAGTTATGAGAACAGTTTTAGAGGCCTTTAAGGTCTACTAAATATGAGAAGAAGTTTTAAAGGCCTTTAAGGTCTACTAGTTATGAGAACAGTTTAGAGGCCTTTGAGGAATACTAATTATGAGAACAGTTTTAGAGGCCTTTAAGGTCTACTAGTTATGAGAAGAGGTTTTAGAGGCCTTTAAGGTCTACTAGTTATGAGAACAGTTTAGAGGCCCTTGAGGTCTACTAGTTATGAGAACAGTTTTAGAGGCCTTTAAGGTCTACTCAATATGAGAAGAAGTTTTAAAGGCCTTTGAGTTCTACTAGTTATGAGAACAGTTTTAGAGGCCTTTAAGGTCTACTAAATATGAGAAGTTTTAAAGGCCTGTAAGGTCTACTAGTTATGAGAACAGCTTAGAGGCCTTTGAGGAATACTAGTTATGATAACAGTTTTAGAGGCCTTTAAGGTCTACTAAATATAAGAAGTTTTAAAGGCCTTTAAGGTCTACTAGTTATGAGAACAGTTTAGAGGAATTTGAGGAATACTAGTTATGAGAAGAGTTCTAGAGGCCTTTAAGGTCTACTAAATATGAGAAGAAGTTTTAGAGGCCTTTAAGGCCTAATAGTTATGAGAACAGTTTAGAGGCCTTTGAGGAATACTAGTTATGAGAACAGTTTTAGAGGCCTTAAAGGTCTACGAATTATGAGAAGAGGTTTTAGAGGCCTTTAAGGTCTTACTAGTTATGAGAACAGTTTTAGAGGCCTTTAAGGTCTACTAATTATGAGAACAGTTTTAGAGGCCTTTAAGGTCTACTAATTATGAGAAGAGGTTTTAGAGGCCTTTAAGGTCTACTAGTTATGAGAACAGTTTTAGGGACCTTTAAGGTCTACTAATTATGAGAACAGTTTTAGAGGCCTTTAAGGTCAACAAATTAAGAGAAGAGGGTTTAGAGGCCTTTAAGGTCTACTAGTTATGAGAACAGTTTTAGAGGCCTTTAGGTCTACTAAATATGAGAAGAAGTTTTAAAGGCCTTTACGGTCTACTAGTTATGAGAACAGTTTTAGGGACCTTTAAGGTCTACTAATTATGAGAATAGTTTTAGAGGCCTTTAAGGTCTACTAATTAAGAGAAGAGGTTTTAGAGACCTTTAAGGTCTACTAGTTATGAGAACAGTTTTAGAGGCCTTTAAGGTCTACTAAATATGAGAAGAAGTTTTAAAGGCCTTTATGGTCTACTAGTTATGAGAACAGTTTAGAGGCCCTTGAGGTCTACTAGTTATGAGAACAGTTTTAGGGACCGTTAAGGTCTACTAATTATGAGAACAGTTTTAGAGGCCTTTAAGGTCTACTAATTATGAGAAGAGGTTTTAGAGGCCTTTAAGGTCTACTAGTTATGAGAACAGTTTTAGAGGCCTTTAAGGTCTACTAAATATGAGAAGAAGTTTTAAAGGCCTTTACGGTCTACTAGTTATGAGAACAGCTTAGAGGCCTTTGAGGAATACTAGTTATGAGAACAGTTATAGAGGCCTTTAAAGTCTACTAATTATGAGAAGAGGTTTTAAAGGCCTTTAAGGTCTACTAGTTATGAGAACAGTTTAGAGGCCCTTGAAGTCTATTAGTTATGAGAACAGTTATAGAGGCGTTTAAGGTCTACTAATTATGAGAACAGTTTTAGAGGCCTTTAAGGTCTACTAGTTATGAGAACAGTATTAGAGGCCTTTAAGGTCTACTAGTTCAGTCCAGAGAAGAGGTTTTAGAGGCCTTTAAGGTCTATTAATAATGAGAACAGTTTTTAAGGCCTTTAAAGTCTACTAGTTATGAGAACGGT